>VYZS01081333.1:0-10342 GCA_013400695.1 Neodrepanis coruscans | reverse complement strand
CCGCGCCGGGGGCACCCACCGGGCCGGGAGAGGGGAGGGGACGGGCCGGGCGGGGGCGGCGCCGCCTCCCGGCGGGACACGGGCACACCGAATAAACCGCTTGCTTAAATACATATTTTATCTATCCATAAATACACGAGTGCTCTGGGTTTGGTTGTGTTCTGTGGGAAGTGCATTTAAAAAAACGCGAGGGTATTTGAAGTGGTAAAGGAAGGGCTCTGGTGTCGTGAGGGCGTTTGCGTGTGGAGAACCTGAAGGTTAAAGCTTGAGTTGGGGTCCCGCGCGTCTGTCAGAGAACTGGCACGTCCCGGCGGGAATTCCTTCCCAGAAAGGCTGACGAGGCATCGGAACGAGCGGCTCATGGACGTGTTGGAGTCACTGTCCCTGGAGGTGCTCAGGGAAAGACTGGACGTGGCACTGAGTGCCATAGTCTGGTTGACAAGGTGGTGTTGGGTCTCAGGTTGGACTCGATGATCTCAGAGGTGTTTTCCAACCTAATCCATTCTGTGATCCTGCCCTGTTGGAGCACTGCTGTTGTGCTGACCTGTGCCAGTGCTTGTTCAAGGTCTGCACTCCTGCATGAAGCGCAAAGGCTGTTTGAGAAGCTGATGCTGCTTAAATTGATGGATTCCAAAGCTTAAAGGGATAGATGGACAGCTCTTAACTCTGTCAATAACAGACTTCTGGAGGGCGTTTCAACTCGTGAACTCGACGCTGATATAAAACACTGTATAGTGAATTTAAATCTAGTGGTAATTGGCTTCCTTTCTTCATTACTTTTCATATAGCCCTTTAGAAGTAATCCTGGGATAATCCCCGGGGATAATCTCCCAGGGGTCTATAGACTACAGATGGAAAACAACTGACTTAAGGTGTGAGGAAGGCAACCTTCTTAATTGGTTTTCTACAGCTTCCATCTCCAGTGAGGTTTCACTGGTAGAAATCAGTGAACAAGTTTGAAAATGGTAAAATCGGTGATGATTTTATATGATTTAGGAGCAAATGCTTCAGAGATTGAAAAGTCTCGTTGAATAGTGACGCTAAAAACAAGGTCTTAACACAGTGGCTCACTGAGATTCTTAAATTAGGTGCCCAGAATCTGCATGGGTTATCTCGGAGAGGTTATCTTTGGCATCTGGAAGAATCAGTACCCAGTGTAAGTACTGAAATACAGCCTGAGATGCACAGTGACTTAAAGGTCTTTATCTCGTGCAGCTTTGGGGGGTACCTCAGAGATTTCCATGTATTGCTGAGCCTTCTTCCCTGTGGTGGTTTAGGCAAATGTCACATCTTTATTTTGAAGGGTGTTGTGAGGATAAGGTGATATTCCTATTTATGATCAATCCTTGGCACCCTCCCCAGGATGAAGGAGGCTCAGGTGCAAACATACAAGTGTAACTGGGAGAGATTTCTTCATGTACCAGGAAAATGGCTGATCTGGCAGATCACCACCCAAAAAATCTGTTTTGGGTGTTGAACTGACAGGGCAGCAGAGCTGTAAGTTCTTGAACAATTTTTTGTAGGCTCATGAAGATGCACCTGTGCATTAGTGATAAATGTTTTATTTGCTAATTTTTTAAGTTTGTCACAAATTTGTGATCACCAAAGATAATTTGCCAGCTGATCTACCTTGCATATCTTGTGTGTGGAAATCATGGCAATATGGTACAGGATGGTCCACAAGGTTCAGCTGCGTTCATTTCATGGACAAAAAATAGTCCAAGAACTTTAGCTGATGACATGATTAAAGACAGAAAGGCATTGCTGTCATCATCTTTCCTGTCTTTTAAAATTATTTTAACATTTGGTGTTTGCTTGAACTGTTACTGTGTGGAGTACAAGGCATAATAGTTACTTTGAAAATTTTTGATGGGAATCCCAGCTTTGATTAGAGAATATTGTAATGATGACTTCAAGCATGACCTGATTGTTTTATACCTAAAGCAATATCAAGGCTATAAATGTCTTTTTTTTTTTTAAATAAAAACAGAGTTTGCTTTCCAAAGCACAAGGAATAGGGTCCAGCTCAGTCAAACTTCGAGGGAGCTCGTTGTTTATGAATGTTGGGAAATCAGAGAAGCAAGAAGATTTTAGACAAACACCTCATGTGAACATCAATCCCTTCACGCCTGATTCCATGTTCCTTCACAACTCTGAGGGAAAATGTCGAAGGAGGAAGAGGATACACTGGAATGAGTGAGTAGCTCAGAGGTTCCTGTGTTAAGCTTGTATTTAGGACTGCTTTTAGCTGCAAAAGTCATGTTATAGATTGCTTGTGTGAATGTATTTTGACTTGCAAGTTGTGGTGATGTATCATATGGCTCTTAAAGAATGTGCTTTGAGATGCATGATGTCATGAAATAACCATTTAGCACTGATCTTTTGATTGGTGTACTGAGAGCATAGACCAGACTGTGTCCTACAGTCTTTTTCCCTCATGGAATGAGCTGTGCACACAGTCTTTCTTGAGGGGGGGAAAAAACCACAATAAATACTAGTATGAAACATGAAAAAAGAAGCGATAAATTAACATGATGCCTTTATGAGTTTGTGTTTACAGATGTCTAGCATTCAATTAGTTAAACTATGGTGGAATAAGAAAATTAGATCTCAGAAAAAAAATCATCAGCTGCTGGACTTCAGTTTTAAATTTACTTAAGCCGTGTAATTTCTGCAAAAGTAACTGGTGTGAATTTCAGCTCTTGTGGAGAGGACATGGAGCCAAGTGATGGAGAGCCTGAAGAGGAAACCGTGAGACCTGCTAAGGTAATTAATCTTCAGAGCTTGATACCAACTTTGGCAGTTTGTGTATCTGCAGAGCTAAGTGTTTTCCTTTCTAATCTTTGCAGAGGATAACAATAACAGAAAGTAATATGAAGTCACGATATGCAACCGAATTTCATGAACTGGAGAAGATTGGGTCTGGTGAATTCGGTTCTGTGTTTAAATGTGTGAAGAGGTTAGATGGCTGCATTTATGCGATAAAGCGATCCAAGAAACCCTTGGCTGGCTCAGTGGATGAGTGAGTACCTCCTGCTATTAAAGGTCTCCTCTTGGTGTTTGTTCTTCACAAGTCTCTTTGTGTTGATGTCTAGAGAAGGCATCTAAGAGAAAAGTATAAAACAAATTAAATGTAAAGAAGATACAATTTTAAAGTCATTTTACTTTTTTTATTCTCTTCCCCCCATTACTGTGCAGTGCTGTGGAGAAAAGGCTAATTGGCCTCTTCTAGCAGGTGTTTGTTCCTATATTCTGTGTGGAAACAGATAGTTCTCACCTGGAAAGCAAGAATAATGCTTCCTTGCATTAGTGGCAGAAGGGAGTGTATTAATAAACTCCAGTGGTGATCCTTTGAGAGATGACAGTGATATTCCCAACTAAGTCGTTATCCTTGTCAGCTTAAATGACCTGCAAATGACTCAACTCAGTTTGGGAGCATTTTTTGGCATTTGTGAATGAGTCTGTGATTCATGACTTTTCCAAGGCTGTTCAAATAGTTATAATATGAAACTCCACATTATTTTTTTTTCCTAAAGTTTACTGTTGCTACTGGTTGGCGATTATGCAATAGAAGTGGCAGCTCCCTGAAGAATTATCTGTACCACACTGTGGGGTTTTTTGACATTCCACATACTTAGTCTTTTAATACATTTTAAATTATTTTAGCTGTTTAAATACAAGTACAAATCACCTTAAGGTGCCACAGAACTACTGTATTAAGAAATTGTACTATTTTACCTCGTAATACTCATGTATGCTGTTATCCTTTGTGACTAACAGGCAGAATGCTTTAAGAGAGGTCTATGCACATGCAGTTCTGGGACAGCATTCTCATGTAGTAAGGTACTACTCTGCATGGGCAGAAGATGATCACATGCTTATACAGAATGAATATTGCAATGGTGAGTAAAGTTTATTGCTTGTTCTGAACTTGCTTTCCAAAAATGTAGTTTTTGAAGATACACAGGTATCTACAGATTCTTAACACTTGTTAAGAATTGGTTACCCTACTCATAGCTCATACCATCTTTCTCTTGAATGTCTGGCGTTCCATTCTGTTATGAAAGGCATGTCAGATGTGTCAAGCAAAAGCTATACAGAATTGGCAGACTAAGTCATACATGTTAAAGCATGTTGGAAGTACAGTTGAGGCATTTATGAAAACTGTTCTTTGTTCTATACAGTAGTACAAGGTGAAATAGAGAAAACTTTGAAAGAGTTTCCTTTAAAAAGAGAGATTAAACCTGGTTTCTGAAGCGTTTTACGATTTTTGATACCTTGCAGAAATTTGGAAGAGGGAGAAGAGGGCTTTTCCCCTGTGTTGATCCCACATTAGTTTGCGTGGCACCTACAGTAGAAAAGAATTTTATTATATTACCTGGCTGTAAAGAGAAGATACAGGATAGATTTTATACTTACTGTATAATGTCAGCAAGTTCTCGGTGATGTATTCACTTGACCAAGTAATGACAGCCAGCTTCCAGAATTAAGTGTTTGATGTAAAAAATGTAATTGTTTTCTTTAATGTTGTTTTAGGTGGCAGTTTAGCAGATGCCATAAGTGAGAATTACAGGAATATGCGTTACTTTACTGAACCAGAACTGAAGGACCTGCTGCTTCAAGTGGCTCGAGGTTTAAAGTACATTCATTCAATGTCACTGGTACACATGGATATCAAACCTAGTAAGTCTGTAACTGCTTTACTCTGTATTGACAACTTGCTCAGTTAATTTAATCTGCTGTAGAAAAATGAGCAGTTAGCCACACCTTCCTAACTGTAAATTCTTCACTGAAGTTGTGAATAGCAGTACAAAGATGTCAGTTATAAAATTGGCTAGCAGACCTAAACTGTTGAGTTTATCTTGAGCCCTTTTTGTGTAATTGATTCTACTTGCATAACATTTGGCTGCCTTCCCAGCAGAGGGGCCACAGTGAGTCAGTTACAGCTTCTCATTCTATGAACTGGGGATGTATACAAATAAAACTGTGTTGCTAAAGCAAGTTGTAGTGAAGCCAGATGAAGTAGAAATTGTACAGAAATGGTTTTTTAACAATTCTACTCTTTTTCAGGTAATATATTCATTTCTAGGACATCAGTTCCGAGTATAACTTTAGAAGAAGGTGATGATGATGACTGGTCATCTGATAGAGTCATATTTAAAATAGGTGAGAAGCAGCACATTGTGCTAAAAAGATTTCCATCATCTGATACAAAAATAACTTCTGAGAAATAACTTTCTTTTCTTTTTGCAGGTGACCTTGGTCATGTAACTCGAGTATCCAGTCCTCAAGTGGAAGAAGGCGACAGTCGTTTTCTTGCAAATGAAGTTCTGCAAGAGGTAACTGCTCTGTTTGTGGAAAACAGTGATGTTAGGTCTGCACGCTGTTTCCTTTAGAGAAATGATTATATTTGTTTTTCTTTATTTTTCCAAGAACTACACTCACTTGCCAAAAGCAGACATTTTTGCTCTCGCTCTGACTGTTGTCTGTGCTGCTGGGGCTGAACCACTTCCAACTAATGGGGACCAATGGCATGAAATTCGACAAGGAAAACTACCTAGACTACCACAAGTGCTTTCTCAAGAACTACTAGACTTACTAGAAGTAAGAACTCTTGTACTAGTGGCTTAATGATGAGTATAATTTATTGTATTGTTGGCCTTAACAAAAATGGCTTATTTTCTTTTTTCCAAGGTTATGATTAATCCTGATCCAGAGAAAAGGCCTTCAGCTGTGGCACTAGTCAAGCATTCAGTGCTTCTCTCTGCCGCAAAAAATAGCGCAGAGCAGCTCCGGATAGAGCTGAATGCTGAGAAGTTAAAAAACTCCTTCTTGCAGAAGTAAGTACTTCCCTGGGTCCTTAAATATGACTTAATTTCTAACAAGTTTTCACATGATGGTAAAGTGATGATAAAACAGGAGTGTTCTTGTTCCTGCATGAGGTCCACAGGTCTCTAGGCATGGATGTACCCAAGAGTGCAAAGTGGAGCATGGAGCTTTAAAAGAAACTCTCCTCATAGAAGGAGCTACTTGAACACTAAGGGAATCTCAACAGCACTATTAGTGTTCAAGGCATACAAAACATAATGGTTTTTAAAAAGTGTTTCAGGCATAGTGCACACTTTTGTGACAGGTATAGCCTTACATCCTTTGAGTCTGTCTTCCAATGTCCATCTGCACATTGAAACAGGTTGGAAAACATAACTTAAGTGACCTGTTATGAATTTAATGAAATGGCACATCAGGAATGCTTTTGGACTAATTTGACGTGTACGTAACAGTGTCATTTGGTCACCAAAGAATTATTTGTATCAGGAAGTTTGTTTTGTTGTACCCCTTGCTCAAACACTCAACTCTGAATTAAAGTTCAGGGGAGATTCCCTTTAGAAATGTCTGATTTCTGCTTAAGTTCAGAGAAAAAGTAAATTAAGAAGCAGTCATCTGAATCTTTCACTGCAGTGAGCTTTGCATGTATTATGCATTATTGGCAGGCTCTTATGAGGGAATATAGAACACTGATTTCTTTCTGAGTGGTTTATTTTGAGTGAAAATATTAATTTCCTCTCTGGGTTCACTCCACTGCTACCTGCTTATCTTGCCATTGCTGCAGTCTGACCACAGCCAGACATACCAGTTGAGATGGTTATCTTTTATAATCTTCTTAAGATTTACACTGGAAGAATAATTTAACAGTTTGTGCAGGTTGCTAAAGGAAAGATTTGCTGAGGTAACTTGCTTGTTTGTATGTAGACAACATATTTTTGTATCATAAAGAAGAGAAAGCTTGCAAAGCTATTTTGTGAAAGCTGTTTCTGGTCTGGCAGCAAATAGGATACATCCTTATAAAAAAACTAAATTTGAGTGATTTAGAGAGAACACTTAGCCACAGCAGTTTTTAAGATTGTGTGGCATAATGTTCCTTAAAATACTTCAGGTAGTTATTTGGGGGTGGGGTGTTTATTTTGTTTTTGGGGGGTTTTTTTAAATTCCTGCATTTGACCCATTTAAGATACCATTTGTGCATGTAAGTTGCCTTTTAAGGAAACTCAGCTTTTCTTACTGTGTTGTCTTCTTCAGAGGTAGGAAGAATTCAAGATTTCTAGGGAAGAATTCAAGTCTTCTAGGGAAGAATGGAAGGATATTGTAAAACTTAATTTCCTGGTAATGGTGTGGTGGTTGGCTGAGCACACGTGTGTACGTTTGTGACTGACCTTCACAAGGAGGAGGGCTAAAAGTTGGCTGCATTCTCTTGCAGTGAACTGACAGTGATTATGTGGGGATGATTAGATGAGGCACAGGTGTTAATGAATAATACTTCACCTTACAAGAATGGGAATAGGTTATTAAACTATGTAACTTTAAACACACCTACACTGATACGCAGCAAACTTGTAAAATTTGATCTTGCTTTGCAGTCCAGATGTGAAGTGAGATTACAAATACAAACTCTTAGAGCAGAGAAAGTTCTTTGACAGATTGAGATGAGTCAGGAGAAGGAAGAGAGTGTATAAGGCCATATGTCAGTACTGGAGGATAGGAGAAAAGCAATGTAAGGGGAAACCGTTTATGAAGATATCTTTGCTCTTGAGTTGTACTGTTTTATAATTTTATGCTGACTTTCATTTAGCTTTGTCCTCAGACTGAGTGTTGGGAATTCTCTAAAACAGAATAGTTGGCAGGCAGAATGTTGCACAGAGACAATGGTCTGTGCTACCTTCAGTGACTGCCTTGCAGGCTCAAATTTTTGGTAGGCAAAAAAAACGTAGGTGGTGATAAGCTTTTGATGTGGGTATGCAAAAGGGAAAGGATGCTTCCTGAGTTGTCTGTTGCCAGTTCTGTATGTCTTTGTTCATCCAAGTGGGTGTCTGAGTCTCCCACAGAAGTTTAGTTGTGGCCGAATATGCTTCATTTGGGCAAACCTCAGTAATTAACTCTGATTTAACACATGACTCATGCTGGGAAGTAAACAGCACCCTACTGTGTTCTGGTAATTGAAGTGTTGAGCTGCCTTATAACAGGCTGGATTTCAAAATCTGAGTTGTGTGAGTTTTCATTTCCTTCCCTTAGTTTTCAAAAGAAAGAACACCTAGACAAGTAACGAGCATCCCACTTCTGTCCTGGATTGTAAACAGGTGGATGTGAATGATAACCATCTCAGTATGACCTAAATTGACAAGTCTTATGTTCTGTACTGCTGTAGTTAGTTTGAAGTGCTCTTGCTGTGATCTGCCTGTAGTCCTTATGGATGCTGCTGGGTGTGACACTGTCCATGTCTTACAGAGAGCTGAAGAAGGCACAGATGGCAAAGGCTGCAGCTGAGGAGCGAGCACTGTTCACTGACAGAATGACAACAAGATCTACAACACAAAACAGACCATCTCGACTCATTGGGAAGAAAATGAACCGCTCACTTAGTCTTACTATATACTAACTATGAAGTCTGAAAGAACTGAGATGTCTCTAGCATCTGGACTGAAGCCTAAGGAACTGAAGGAAGCATTCAGTTCCTGGTTTCTTGTCCTGTCTGTGATCAGTGTCTCTAGTTTTACATGTCATGCTTCTGGGTTTTGTACTCTATGGCTGATGATAGCTGTATTAACCGTTTGAGTTAACAGACTCGGTTACTTTCCTGTCTGTAGAGGATCCTGTTGATCCATAAGCCTTTCGGTTACACTGTTAGATGTTACGTTGTCCCAGGGTTAACCACTATAGTGGTGTGCTGCTTTGTAGTGTTACAGCATTGTAATGAGAAGCAATATCCCTAATCTTTAAGAAGGAGGGAGGGGGCCTTGCTTTCATAGTTATTTTGTTTTTGGAGCAGTGGGGAATAAATTTTGAAAGACAGGCTTTAAGGCCACCTACAGTCAGTGTACCTGATGTCAGGTAGACTTTTGTTGTGAATTTTATTTGTATATTCAACTGGGAGCACTTTGTAGGCATTGCATAAACCACAGCTTAGAAACCTGTGGAATTAAGTGCCATGTGGAACTGCTGCTATTTTTAGTTGGTTGTCCTTGCTGTAAACTGTAGCATTAAAACAATCATTATTGTGTTAATAGGCTTCTTGTTAAAACAATTAAGTGAAACAAATGTAAGCTGCATTTTAGTGAAGGCAGCATTTTTCTCTCAAAGCTAGTGCATTATGAAAATGCACCAATTTAAATATTTGGACTCTGTATTAGTGTAGTGCAATTGTTAATGTCTTTGCTATTGATGTTTTTTAATTCTTACAAATAAGGTTCTCTATGTTCATACTTTCTTCAGTTTTCTCTTCTTGAGACCTGTTGTATGTTCGTTTTTTTCTGTGTTGGAGTACTTGTAAATAGTTGTTTAGTGTGTTCAGATTGGTTTTTCATTGTTTATGTACATAAGTTTGATCATGCTTATAGTGTACTATACTGAAACTGCAGTCTGGGATGCCAACAGGTACAGCCTAACTGTGGAGTTTTGAGTTCCAAACATGAAATAGAATGTGGCCATCGGAACCGGTGCTGATATTGAACGTAGGCTGACAGAAAAACTGTTCTATTTACTGGCTTGTCTCTTCATTTTAGTTTAAACAGTTTTTCCCATTTCTGCTCTCTTTGTTCTTACTAGTGTTGAATTTGAATATTAAAGTTAAAAGTTTTGTTATTTTACTATTGTCTAACACTTATTTAACTTTGTAGTTGTGGAAATAAATACTGAGTCGGGGGTATGGCAAGTCCCACTCATGCCTAATGCTTGTGGTACCCTCATGAGAGTGGGACTGGGATAACACACTTGCTGATAGTTAGGAGAGAAGCACCCAGTGTGTTGGTGTCTATAGCAGTCTGTCTCTGCAGCCTCAGGAATGGCATTGCACTGGCGAAGATGAAACCCTTGGAAGATCTGAAGTGGAACCCATGACTGAAGATGGAGGACTAGAAACGGAGAAGAAAGATCTGGGTCTGAGGTAAGGAAGGAAACTCATGAATTGCTGAGAATGGGAAGAGAAACACTTGTTGAGAAGTTGGAAGAAAAACTGGGAGGAACTGGAATAGTTTTGGGAACAGAGTAATGGCATGTTCAGTGGTATGGATGCAAACAAGAGAGTAAAGGCTTAACAGATCAGTCTATTGCTGTATTAAGGAGTTGCAAGTGACTCAGAGAAACTATATGAATGCAATTGACTATCATAAAATGGAGCTTAGCCATTAACAAAAAATAAATGCTAAGTATTTTTATTTGTAAGAGTTCTCAGTACAATTCATTTATGACTGAAATTCAGAGGCTTGGTTTAGGTAACTGAATATACCATTATCTGTAAAAATTGAGACACTGGAATACCTTTTATCTTGTATGGTAGTGCTGTCTTGTTTGT
>VYZS01081329.1:16604-27375 GCA_013400695.1 Neodrepanis coruscans | reverse complement strand
CCAGGTCATTCCTAATCTTTAGTAAAGAAGACTAATCAGAGTGAAAGACAGAAGCAGAAGAGGAAGCTGCTCTTTGTGACAGCAGTACAAAGTACTCAGTATCTGGTCCACAAGATGATAAAAAATAAGAAAGAATTACTATAATTCAAATACTCCATAAGAACTTGCTATAACCTTCTTTCTTCCTGCCTATGAAGAACACATTTATCACACAGATATTTTTGACCACTGGATTTGGTGCGATGTTAGCTGCTACTGTATCCCCCAAAAAAGTGCCAGCTATTGTTCTTTGTTTGCCTACAAAAAATTATTCTCACAAATACCATCCCACTGTAGAAGAAGCTAAAGTGGCAAACGAGCCTTGGAGTGTGGAACATCTGTCTCCATCACAGACAATGTAGAAACGCTGACACTAGTTCTGTGTCCCTAACTGACATCCTTAGAAACAAAAAGCATGAAACATAAGGAATCATCTCAGATTTGGTTCACTTAACCAACAAAAGGAAGGAGAATATATCAGTGACTGAAGCATGTGTTTGAATGTAAATGTGTTGGTTTTAATTTACACATTACAGCGTGGGACAGAGAGACCATGTCTCACTGTACATTTACATCCCAGGAAACTGCATCAGCAAGAAAGTGCTACACAACATAGCATGGCTCAGTAAACAAAAATAAGCATTTTAAATACTGCCCGCCTTCCTTTCCTACGAAAGACATTTACTGAGAGGATACATTATGGCAATACTTCATAACATCAAAATACCATCTGTTAATAAGGAAAATTTCTGTTCAGTTATACAATATTAAATTACTACCCCAAAAAAATGATGGTGTGAAAACTTCAGTCTCATCCCACTGGTAAAAAAAAAACAAAACAAAACAAAAAAAAACAAACCAAATTCTGATAAGTTCCACTGACAGTTATTTTTAACTGTCATTATTACATTATTATACTTCAGGGAATAATTTCTGTTATTTTGAGAGAAGATTTAAACTTTAGCAAGAAAACTGTGGAACTTGCTACATGTCTGTGCAATCTCAGTATGTAAAGAAGATGGTAAAACTATTAAAATATTCTCTGTAGTTTTCCCTTCAGAGTAGCAGAATCTTCTCAGAGGTGATTTTTCATTAATAGCAAGAAATTAAAAAAGGCACAAAAAAGACTGAGAGTAAGTCAGTCGTGCCCAGCCTTCTCAATTCCTGTGGTGATTTCTAAAGACAGAAGGCAACAAAATTTCCTGTGGAATATGTATTGGTATCAAAACTGTCAGTCTCTGATTATGGTTTTTTTTCTTTGTATATTCTCTTTAAACTATCTCAATAGTAAGCAAAAAAGACTGCTTCTAACTCACGATGCAGAATCAATGAAATACAGAACTTGCACTGATAATGTCTTTGAAAAAAAAACAACCATTAGACCATCAGCATCATTCCAAATCATAAAATCTGGCCACCTCGCACCACAGGACACGCCAGAAGAGTTTGTGTTCCCAGTCACCCAGCACAGTGGAAAGAGGAAGGAAAAAAAAACAAACAAAACCACCAGTAGAGTGATACAGTAATCAAGATTACTTGTATCCAACATAAATGTTATTATTTTACCCTGAATTTTGCAGAGTGTCACGCCCATCTTGCCCAAATGAAACACTGACCAGGTGATGGCCCTGTCTCCACTCACACAGGATGCTGACACATCTTGTTATTCTGTTTTTGCACGAGTATGGATGGATGGCACTCTTGATGTGCTCAAACAGCTTAGGTGAAATATTAGAACAGAAGAGAAGTTCACATCCACAATCCTTACAGATAACTGCTGACTCAGTGAATTTTTTTTCAAAAGCAGCAGCACAACTACAGAGGGCTCAGATACAAGCAGTGGGGAGAAGGTGCACCATCAAGCCTTGCCTACTGAAATCACTATAGTGTAATATGGTCTTGACAGCTCTTCAGGGAGAGCCTTGAGCTGTGGCAGCTCAGCTAATTTTGAATAATACAAAAACAACAAGCCACAGTAGTGATCTAGGTACACATTGAGATTCAAGGGAAGTTGTCTACATCTAAATTACTGAAGGATCTAACACTGAAGCTTCTGTGTTCCAGTCATGTCTCTCTCTAATGTCTCAGAGCACAAGAAACTCTGATCAAAAAGTTGTTCAGAGCTTATACTCTTCATAGCTCCCAGATACCCACAAAAGTAACTGTCAGTGCAAATAGTGCTTCAAATTCTACGTGTTGCTGTTCTTTGAGGCAAGCTACAGCGTTTGCTGCCGTCACTCACTGCAGTCAACTCTAACTGCATTTCTGATGAACATTAGCAAAAACTGCTATAAATAAATAAAAATTATTTATTTGCATCCAGGATCTCAGATTTTCTTTCTATATGGGGAAAAACTTTGGTTACGACCCAGACACAGTACATGATCATCTCCCAAAAAGGAGAGAAGACCATATCTTCACAAAGATTCTGCAAGATTTAGCAAATTCTTTTAATACCATGGGCCATAAAACACTGTTAACTTAGCCATGCAGATCACAAGAGATATAAATGCTTTTTGCCTATTTTCAGTTCCTTTCATGCTAAAAGGGCACTAGGAAGCAATTGTTGCCTCCTATCCATCCCTGTGTTAGAGTCCTACTGACTCCAGTTGGTTTTAAGAGAACGAATGCAAAAACTGACACAGTGTGCTCTTGTCCTTTGCATGCTAATGAAAACCTGCTCTGGAGTGTCATCTTAGCCCACCTGGCAAACGATCTTCACCAACATTCAGTTTAGCAAATGGAGAAAGACCAACTGTCTAAGACAGTTCAGTCAAGACTGCAAGACTGAGGTGAAAAGAGGCAGAAGCATTACAAGGACAGAATGCATGCAGTTTGTAATAAGTATTGTTATTAATCTACCTTCTAGTATTAGTGTTTTCCAACTGAGATTTAGACATAGTTTCAGATGTTACTGGAGGATGGGAATGCAGCTAGTTAAGCCAGCGTCTCATGTCAGCATCTGAGATATGAAGACATTTCCTTCTATTTTTGTCCTTATCACTTCTTCATCTTAAATTTAAGCAACTTTGCATATCATAACTGACCAAACACCCCAATTCTTCATGCACTAGGTATCTATCTGGACTCCACACTAAGTTTAAGCAATGGCTTTCAAGCATGTCCATCCCCAACACCAACTCCCGATTCTTAGGGCTGCTGTTGCAAGCACATCCTCTCCTCACAAAAGGCTTTCCGCCATCCAAGTTACACTTTAACTTTTTAAGAGACATGTGACACAATTGAGAAAACAGATAAAGACAAACAGAAGGCCTTTGCACAAGGTTTCCAGCTCTCATTGTCTTCAGTTTCTGAGGACCCACTTAAGCTCAAGAAGAAAGAGTCATCTTGCCTTAACAGTTAAGAGCCTGAAATACAATGAACAGTCACCCTCAGCCTTCTGTGTTGGAAATCTAGAAGCTAACTTTTTACACCTATCTGGAAAAAGCATGAAGCATAACCTCTCTAAAGTGGCCTCATTTGATCAGATGCAAATTCCTAACACACAATAACATGATTAAATCCAGTAACAGGCCCATATTTCTCCCTTAACTGAGAAATTGATTCTCTTCCAGCTTAAAATGAGCAGACAAGCTCACACAGTGGTAACCCCAGGAATAGATGCTTGCTGTCAGCACATCTTCCATGGGAACATGCTGGTTTTGAATTTGAGGCAGAATTCAGAAAATACTTGCATATTTTTTCATCTTTGTTTAAAACATTTCCTAATGTTTCCTCTAAAATGCCTCCTGAAGTTCACCTAATTTCCCTGATTTTCAAGAACTGTGAACATGGATGGAAGAGCAGAAAATAACACAAGGTTTCCCTCAATATAAATGCACTAACATGTTAAACATAGAAACAAAACAATTGTGGAACACATAATACATTAAAAAAATCAAGGCCAAAGCATACTTGGATGCATTCTTAAAATTAACAAACATGTACATTGAGAGATCTCATGTAGTCACATAGTGAGCACACAAGTTATACAAGTTTCTCTACTACTACCAAACTTCATTAGCTATGAAGTTGAAACAACAGTTCCATAAAACACTTTCATTTAACCTGAATAGAAGGGATATTGACCAAAACTTCAGTAACATTTATTTTCCTAAAGTATTTACTCAGATATCACTTCAACAAGTATTTCAGGTAGTTTGTAACAAAATCTGATTTAACGTCTTAGGCAGAAAACTGTGGAGGAGGAAAGTATGCCCAGAACTTTAAAGACACTGTCTTATACTGCTACATCTTTGCACATCATTTTAGAAATGACAGGGTTTACTGTATCAGTTATACAGGTTACAGATATTCTGCTCAACACACAGCAAAATTCCTGTCCTCTAAAGGAGAGGACTCCTAGTGATAACTGTGGTGGTGGAAGCCAGAAGCAGCACAGTCACTGCAGAGTACTGTTCGATTATAGAGCAGGCAGCAGAATACCACTAACTGTGCTGCAGCACAGAAAAGCAGCTATCCACTTCATATTTTAAATATGGTTTCAGC
The DNA here is from genome assembly GCA_013400695.1 of Neodrepanis coruscans. Lineage (NCBI taxonomy): Eukaryota > Metazoa > Chordata > Aves > Passeriformes > Philepittidae > Neodrepanis > Neodrepanis coruscans. Next base: position 22,827 of record VYZS01081329.1, on the reverse strand, counting down.
CTCTGAAAACCAGCACAATATGATTTTTTAGTAGACATAAGTATCCCACATAATTTCCACAGTGAAGACATCTAAAAATATGTGTTGAAATACCGCTGTTTGCCACCCATTGAAAGAGAATATTCTCCACCACAAAGCACTCTCATAAATGCTAAACCTACGTGTACACACGCCCTGATGCTTGGAACGTTAACTCAGGTTATTGTCCTTTACTCAGGGTATCAATTGTTGCCAAGGTGAGCCAACAGCATTGACCATATCCCTGTTACTTCATTTCAGCAAGACCAGCCAATTTCCATTAGCAAAATTCTGGTTTTGTTGAATTTTTGGATAACCTCTATTTCAGCGCATGACTTGTAGGAACAAAAACAACAGACTGCGCTAAGGACTTTTTGAGGTAAGTATTCAACACGGATGGAAGGGCTCTGAAGCAAGGATACTGATACACTAAATTAATCCTACTTGGAGCAAACCCAGTATATCTGTACAAGGTTATCACTTCTTGTAATATCCAAACAGCTCCTTACATCAAAACAAAGCAGCTTTTTGGATAGTTTTTAAGCTGATCCTTCGCACCAGAACATGTTGCTGCAGTAGCACTGCCATCAAGCTCCTGACATACCAGATGAACTGAGCATCAGGGGAGAAACAGCCTTGAGACACTCCCCAAAGCAATGCTACATTGGTTTGGACAAAGAGTATCAGTACCCAGTGAAACTTTTACGCTGCAGTGCCTTGAGAATACAGCAAGATTTCCACACAGCCCCTATATTCTCTCTACCAAACCCACTCACCTCTCAAGCCTCATATCTTAGTGCCCATAATTTCTCTCCCTTCCACAGCTGAGGACACAAGGGGCCAACCAGCTCCCTACATCTACATCTGTAAATGTATGCAGAGGTCTTGAGAAGCTACTTAAGGGAAGCCTGTGAGGTTTGAGGGGAAAAAGCCTGGGAAAAGATGGTCCAGTTGTGGTTCACCATAGGGAAATCTTTTACTTTCCCAGCACCTCTAGGCCAACTTTTTCTGGTTCAAATCCGCTGCTACAAATAGACTTGAAATTAAGGCTGCACAGCACCTGTTTATTATGACAGAGAAGGGGGGTATGGACTGTGGATATAATAAAGCCAGCAGGAGAGGCTTCCCTCACTGGGAAAGCCAGCAGGAGGCACATGCATGAACTGGCATTACTTAGCTACTCACTTGTTTTCCAAGGTTTTCTTTGGTTTGTGGTTGTGGGGTATTTTTCTAGTTTGGATTGGTGTGCTTTTTTCCTTTTCATGTTACAGTGATCACCACAGCAAAACTTCAGCACCAAATTAGCTTAGCAGGTCTGTGTTGTTATACAGCAAAATCACAACTAGTCAGTGGTGCTGGGGTTTGTGGGGTTGAATAAAGCCTAGCTCTTCTCACGGTAATAAAACAAAGGTTTAAACAACGCGATTACAAGAACACAAAATCAAAGAAAATACACATGCATTTAAATGTTCCTTGTTCTTATATTCCATAAGAGTATTATTACCCAATATACACATAAATCTGGATGTTTTATGTCCTATATATAAGCATGCTTGTATTTGCAACATAAATACAATTTATATTAGTAAATATTTCACATCCAGTGTTACTCCATATCTAATTCATACAAAGTTATCGGCTACAATGTTAGTTTCAAGTGACATTATTTACATACACAGAAATCTTCTGATAGCACGATGTACATAAAATGTTCTGAATGGAAATATTTTCTAGAAACAGAAGAGGGGGATATTAGTACAACTTGCTTTGAACCAGAATTTAACTGTATCTTTACTTGCCTTTTATGCAATGCTGCACTAAACTCCTACATTAGCTAAAGATGCGTCTTCATTTCTTTACTACACTGGCTGTTTTTCTGTCTAGTTTGAAAGCTTTATTTCGTCTATTCTTCATACTCAAGAACTATGAAACTCAACACTGATTAACTATTTTGACTAATATTTTTCCACGTCTAAATCAGAAAATTTCCAGTGACTGGAGTCTTGCTAAATTACTAACTAAACTAGAGCACTATACAATGCAACATACTTCAGAAGGTAATAAATTACTTTAGGCACAGAGAAGCTTTTTTATTTACTCAACTGAAATACAATAAAGAAAAGCATCAGTGATAAAATTATTAACATATAAATCTATTTGGCTTCATAATGAAGATGAAAGAGATTAAACAGAAATAGGAATAAACAAGAACTCTTAACAAATCAGTATTCTAACTGGCATTAAACCCATCAGAGCGAAACCACTACCATTGTTTACTCTGAATAAAGACAAGTCTGCATGTTACAGCTCATGACACAACCTTTATGCAGAATGAAATGAGAAAATCTTTCCAGTTCTGACGTAGCCAGACTAGACCCCTTCTGAAGTTCCCTCATCTGTAAAAGCAACTGATCTATTTTGACAACAGTCATCCATCCTATTTCTGTGATTCCTTAGCTACACAGACTCCTGACACAAAGAAATATGACGACAGATTTCAGTAATGATGTATTTACTAGAAGTAACGACTAAAAATCTAGCTTTTCACAGCTGAAATACCTGTTCCCGTTTCAGTGACTATTTTCATGATGTCATATGTTTGCCATGAACTTCCACTAGGGATAGGATTGACTAGTCAAAAAGCAGGGCAGCAGTTCTCCAACAGACCTCCACCTCCAATGCAAGGGAATAAGTCTTCTTTCACACAGCAAACAGAACCTCCTCCCTTTTAATACTCGATGAATTGTCCCTAGCAGGACAGCCAGCTATCCAGCCCGACAGCAACCAAAACCAAATGTCCTACTTCAGGACCTTATACACCTTATACCACGGAATTAAGCCGTAAATCAAAGACGTAAGACGATGGACATACCTGAGCAAAAGGGGTGTACCAGCCTTTTCGCCTTTGAGTCACCGGCTGAGGACAGAACAAGTGACACAACACCCACTCATGACAGAAACCCTCTCAGAGAAAAGGGCAAAGATACGTTTTTATCAGATTAAGTAGACTGTTTATTTTGAAAAGTGACCAGAAATTATCTCGCTTCCTCCAGTACCGACCCGTGAGGTAGAGTTCGGGAAGCAAAGGCCATCCCTCCGCCGATGCCACGACTCGGGGCAGCATCTGCGGCCACTGCCCGGCGCCGAGGCGCGGTCGCTGCCGGTTCGCACCGGGCAGTCACGGCCCCGCGCCAGCCCGGGGCACAGCCACACGCGCGGAAGTTTCGCGAAGTCACTTCAGAGCACCCCCGCGCCCCCTGCCCCGGCTCACGCCCCCACGGGCTGTAGAAGCCCAGCCCGCGGCAGCGCGGGCGGGAGCACCGCGGGGAAAAGTTAGTAGTCGGGAGTGCGGGGGCGGCGGGGCCCGGCCCGGTATGTCCCCCCCCACCCCGGCCGCGGGTGCCGGCCCCCCGCCGCCGCCACCCCACGCGCCTCCAGCTCCAGAACCACGGCAAGATGGAAGGCGCCGGCCGTCCGGCCGTCCCACTGTGGGACGGCTGCCGCCGTGCCCCGCGAATGGGCTGGGGAGAGGGGCTCCCGGCGACGCCGCAGCCCCCCACCCGCCCGCCTTCCTTCCCGCGCGCCGGGCTGCCGGCGCCCTCGGGGCTCCGCGCTCACCTCGCTCCGGCTCGGCTTGCAGGCAGATGGGGATGTTCTTCTTCCAGCCCGNCATGGCAGGGCGAGGCGGCGGCGACCCGCGCTCAGGGGGAAGTCGGCGGCTCCGGCGGGCAAGGGCGGAGGGGCGGCGGCCGCGCAGTGGGAGGGAGAAGAGAAGGGAGAACGGGGGAGGGGTAGCGGCGGAGCTCTACCAGCAGCGGGGACGGGAGGCAGGCAGGGAGGGAAAGCGAGGGCTCGCCCCGATTCAGCCGGGGACCGGAGGGGGGGGCGGGGGGATTGTGGGAGGCAGAGGGAGGCGCGGAGCGGCGCCCGGCCCCGGCCCTGGCGCCGCCGGCAGGTGGCTTGAGCCGGCGGCTGCACAATGGAGAGCCCGGGGCGGCCTCGCCCGGCCCCGCTCCAGCACGGCGGGGCCAGGTGGGGCGGGACGGGGGCCTCCGCCGGCTCTCGGCCGGCAGGGGAAGACGAGGCGAGCCTCCTTCACTCCGCAGGGGAGCGGGGCGGGGGCTGCGGCCGAGCTTGTGCCACGCGTGTTCGCGGCCCCGGGGCGTAAAACTCCACACTGTGGAAGGGTCTGAGTTTCTGGCCCTGCGGGCGCCTGAGGCGCGGGTACGACGTGTGCTGCCCGGAGCGACCGTCCCGCCGGCTCCCGCCTCACAGACGCACCACTGAAGTGGGCTCGTCCCTTCTCCTCTGCAATTCCCGACTGGCCAGTTTGCCTGCACTTAGGTGTGCAAAAGCTGGGAAATAAGGAGTTAAAATAGAGACAAGCTCCCAGGGAATGGCACTGACAGCCCCCTGATCAAATAAACCAGAATCTGCACCACAAAGAGTCCAGGACCGGGTTGTGACAGGTCGGATTTCTGGTACTATTACAGCAAATTCTTTAAGACCTTTTGACCAAAAGACCTCAACTCTAACCACTAAAATTATTTCTGACACAGCCATGTCCTAATAGGAGACTAATACTGTGGCAATTAAATATTCCTTTTATTTTTTACAGCGTGGAGGAAGCTTGAAAATTTCAAAGTAGTAGATCTGAATGTTATTTGAAAATAATGATAGTAATACAGATGAAGCTTTTTTTAATTTTGTGAGGCATTTCTGGGGATGGCTTGTTGTAAGAGCTTCATCTTGCCTAACAGTTATTTTGCGATTATTTTTATATTGTCTGTATTTTCTTCATATTTGTTGAATTTAAGTAATTTTATATGATTAAAAAACTGCACATGAACCCTTTACTAAGATGAAGATTTGAAGGGTTTCCTAGGTTTAATTTCTGCATTAAACATAATGACAGTTTCCTGATACAGCATTTTTCTGTGTTGACTGTGTGCCAGCCTTTCAAGCAGAATGTGTGCCTTGCTACTTATGAAAACCCGTTGTTTAAAATCCCACTGATGAANGGTGGCTCATGGCAGGGCGAGGCGGCGGCGACCCGCGCTCAGGGGGAAGTCGGCGGCTCCGGCGGGCAAGGGCGGAGGGGCGGCGGCCGCGCAGTGGGAGGGAGAAGAGAAGGGAGAACGGGGGAGGGGTAGCGGCGGAGCTCTACCAGCAGCGGGGACGGGAGGCAGGCAGGGAGGGAAAGCGAGGGCTCGCCCCGATTCNTTCTTTAAGACCTTTTGACCAAAAGACCTCAACTCTAACCACTAAAATTATTTCTGACACAGCCATGTCCTAATAGGAGACTAATACTGTGGCAATTAAATATTCCTTTTATTTTTTACAGCGTGGAGGAAGCTTGAAAATTTCAAAGTAGTAGATCTGAATGTTATTTGAAAATAATGATAGTAATACAGATGAAGCTTTTTTTAATTTTGTGAGGCATTTCTGGGGATGGCTTGTTGTAAGAGCTTCATCTTGCCTAACAGTTATTTTGCGATTATTTTGATATTGTCTGTATTTTCTTCATATTTGTTGAATTTAAGTAATTTTATATGATTAAAAAACTGCACATGAACCCTTTACTAAGATGAAGATTTGAAGGGTTTCCTAGGTTTAATTTCTGCATTAAACATAATGACAGTTTCCTGATACAGCATTTTTCTGTGTTGACTGTGTGCCAGCCTTTCAAGCAGAATGTGTGCCTTGCTACTTATGAAAACCCGTTGTTTAAAATCCCACTGATGAAAGCTGCAGCTCCTGGCTTTTCCTTGATTGCACTTGGGCCACAATCTCTTCATTGGTAGTGCTGCAGGATCACGGAGCAATGATCCAAACAGGTATAGCCTGGATTTCTGCTGAATTAAGAGTATGAGAGGGAGTTGTTTTTATTGGCAACTCTCTTGCGGCCTGTGAGTGGACAGGTGATGCCTGATCTAGGAAAAAAACCCAGTAACACGGTTAACAAACCAAAAACATTTTAACAAGTTAGAAGTGTCAGACTGGGTTTATGTCCGCTATGAATTATGTGACCACTGATATTTTTGTTTCATTATTGGGGGCACTAAATTTGGATTGCCTGCGTATTTGAACCACAATATTGTGTCTTTTATTCAAGAAGAGACATGTTTATGCTAATATTCTTCCTTTCACAGTCTTTTTACTAAATAATATTGGGGGGGGGGGGGTTTACTGGAATTTTTAAAGA
>VYZS01081329.1:2086-16564 GCA_013400695.1 Neodrepanis coruscans | reverse complement strand
CATGCATCTTTTTCCAAATAAAGTTGGGGGGGGGGGGGATTACTGGTATTTCTGAAGAAAAATATGAGTATGCATGTGAATTTCTAAGAATTATGAAATAAAGATTTCCAGCCAGATTCTTTGTGCACCAGGCAAAGCTTCCAGAAGATGCCTTTGAGGTGTTCTGGCAGGTTGAGAGAAAGCAGAGGGTCAGGACTCCACAGCTATTAAGCCCAACAGACACTGGCACAGGGAGCAGATGCTGAAAACTGTCCCAGGAGTTCCTATAGAATACACAGCCAGGAGTAGGTTTCAAGACAATGAAGTGGTTTAGAAGTCATATAGCTATTTTAGACACCAAATTACTCTGGCATTTATCTCTGCTATTTCTTATATAAAGTCTGGGCTTGCAAGTGCTATGGGATGAAATGATACTTCAGATGATCACATTATCCATGTCCTAGATGTTACATACTACCTCTGATGTCCACCTTTTATTTCTGACATTTCCATTATGAATTAAAAAGATGCAAACACGGAGCCTCATATTGTAGTTCTGATCCTCCAGTCAATGTTTTGCCAGCACTGGAATTCTTCATAATTGCAGGTCAGAGGAATTAAGAAGTAGATTGCCCTACTCTTCAGTCCACAATAAGTCATTTTCTATCTTTTTTTTTTTTATGGTGTCATCACTTTGAATACAAAGAAGAATTTCTTAGGACAGAATGTGGGATTTTTCAGAATCCTGCAGGAGTCATAAAATCCCAGCTGCTGGTTTGGATTTGCTCCAGAAATGTGTTTCAGAATGAGGGAGAAGTCCTTTTTTTCCCCTAAATATCACTGACTTCTCAGGAATAAATATACTATATATTAAATAGTTGACAAAATTTTCATCATTGAATGGTATATGCATGCTTTTCTCTATCTTAATCAGGACTTCACAAATAAATCCTCCTAGGCAGTGGCACTCTGTAATTCCACACACCCCCCCCTTTTTTTTTTTTCTACAGGAGAAGCTTGCATGGGTGCCTGACTCCAGATAATTTAATTGCATTCTCTTACTCACATGAGCTGTTTTACACTGAACAACTGCTTCTGTGTATCCCAATGCTAGTAATGGAATAAAGCAGTCACCTGATTTAGATGTGCATTTGATGGTGAATGTATCACACCGGCAGCCTATAAACTTCCTGCCAGTTCTTTTCTGTCTACAGCTTTTTCCCTGAGAAAAATTTAAATTACTCAAATCTTGATTTTCAAGGAAGGACCCTTTCTTCTGACTTGATGCAGTAGCATGGAGATCATTTGAAGTGTGTACAATAAGACCCTAGAATTAATCAAAAGCAAAATAATATTCCCAAGAAAAGGTTTTATTTCAGGAGTGTTCTAAAGAAGAGATTAATTTTTTTTAATTTTCTATTCTTATGCATTCTCTAAAAGCCAGACAGGAGATGTATTCAGGTTGTCAGGCTGAGGGTTCCATTTCTGGAGGACTGCAATGTTTCTCGGTAACTGCAGATTTGTACCATCAATTACCTCCAAGTTATGAGAGATGCCTGAGCTTTTAGGTCTTTTAAACTTAGCATTTTTTTGCTAATGTGGGGTTTTTTTGCTAATATGTTTGCAGATGTATTTTTGGTTAATATGAGCTTTAGAACATGGCAAGGAAAATCTCTCCTGCAAATAAAAATCACAAATTATGGAAAATTACTTTGATAATATTAAGATACTACAATTTCTATGCATTTCTGGATCAGAAAGGCCCCACACCTTCCATTTTGGAAAATGCTTGAGCTTAACACTTGTTCTTGGTGGCTCTGTAGTTTTTGGCTATGCCATCTTGGGTAGGAGGGTAGATTCTAATTCTTTTAGATGGACTGGTCACAATTGCAAGCCTGAGACTGTATTGTTGTATTCTCAGTAAGGGTTACATAAATGTGTACAAGGCACATGAGAATGTGATGTGATAGCATTAAAAAGCCGATACCAATCTTGCCAGAACTGAGCACTGGGCAGACCAGAGATGCAGTCTATACAGCAGTATCTTGCCTGCCCAGTGTTCTTTTATTTTCACTTTCTTTATTTTCCTTCTATTAAAAAGGTACCTTATCTTGAAAGCTGTTGTCACATTGCTGAACATCAGATCAGAAAGTTCATAGATGAGACATAAGGAATATACTAACAACTTATTTTTTTCTTTTTAGATGCATTTTAGGACTTTCATTAACAAATACGAAAAAATAGTTTGACATCCTGCCACAGAGTGGTAGCCAGTTACTGTCAGCCTCATTGGGGAATATCCACCTTAGGACAGTGCAGAAGACGTGGTCCCTTTATCTTGCTCTGTTTATGGCCCCACAAATCTCTCATGTTGTCACAGTAGGTTATTTCAGAAGAGAATGATGTCTGAGCCTGCCTGTGGAAATGGACCCTTCAGGAAATTAAGAATCAAGTTACCAGGCCTGTCAGTCCCAAGCAGATTTAGGAATCAGACAAAACATAAGCACAATTAGTTTAGGCAAGCTGGCAGTAATTCCATGTATGCTCAAGATCAGAAATTTAGGTACCTAAGTAATTATAAATGAGCACCTTGGTAGCTACAGACTTCAAAAGGGGAGGTGGGAGTTTTATGGACTGTGTGTGTTTAGGAACCTGCAATCCACCTGTTGCATATGTTATGTGTCTGTGTGCCCTTGGATTTAACCATGTTATGTTTTGAAAAGGCAGGAAGATTTTCTCTACTCCCCTTAAAAGAAATTTTTAATGTTTTATCTCAGATCCTTGAACTACAGAAGACAAGCTTAAAGTTAGCAGAAGATGATACATAGATTCTTAGTCATGACAGCACCTTGTGTCGAACAGAGACCAGGTTTCCTGTGGCAACCTACTTGCCTCTTCCTGTTTCTGTAAACTACTCCTAGAGAAAGAGATACCATTACCCAGTGTTCTAGTTACAGAGGCTGAGACCAGTTTATCACTATGTGGGTATAACCAAAACTGTTTATTCTATACCCTCTATGTCATTTCTGATGAACTGTTATTATGAGTCATTTTTAGCAGCTGCCCAGAGCACATCTGACACCTCAGGCCACAATACATAAGGAAAGAGACAAATCCTAGGAGGCAGGGGAGTGCTTATTTTGCACACCAATGTTACCATCAGTTGTGGTAACTCCCCTTTGGGAGGCATTAACACTTTCACACCCAGCTGCAACAAGCTAGATCATCAAAGATTCCAAAAATATCCCATGACTCACAGAGTTAAACCACCCATTGTGAAACTCCCTGCCCTGGGGGAGGTACTGGGCATTCCCCACCTGAACCTGAGCATATATAATCTCTGGGTTATGGGACTTCTGGTACCGCTTGTTGAATCCAGAGGAGGTACAGAACTTGACAGCACTGTGACTGCTACTCTTGAGGAGGAGACTGTGATTGTTACTTCAACGGAACTGCGACCATCATCCTGACCAACAGGTTTCCTTCCCTTCTGATTTGCACCTAGGGGGACCTCAGGGTGGTCAGCACAGGAGCAAACAAGTACTGTGCTGTTCTTGACTCAAGCTGCTGGCTACACTCTGATATTTTGGGTCAAAACCAGGGATTTTTTGTATCATTGTATGTATTGTAATCTTTTTAGTAAATTGTAACTCTGACTTGTAATCTCTCTTAAATTGGGTTCATTTCTCCCACCGGTTTACTTTTAAGCCAGCACACCCAGTATGTTGAGGCTTTAAACTCTGAATTGATACAGGTATCCAAGTTGAAAATTTTTGAGGTTGTGTGCTGCTGAAATAAAATACTCTAATTAGTGCTTATAACTGTTTTGTTTGCACAGAAATGAGCTGTGTAAATCAGCATAAAGTGTACACAAATACCAATTTAATGAAAAAAGAAAATTATGCAAATATTAAACAGGCTGACATTGCTGCCTTTTTGTGCTGATATTGAAGTATAAATAAAATAGAGTATTAACTAGAAAGAGACTTAAAAAATTGGAAGTACTTAAAATTTTCATCTTTGAAAAATGTCTCAATATGTAAGCGGCTAGAACAGATAAAAGGCAAACATTCAAAAATACCTGAAAGAACGTAATGACTTTTGGTGCAGCTGAAGCCCTAACCAATATATCCGTGTTGCCAATGTGACCAAATTATTGACAGTACTAAAATTTCACAAATTACTCACATACTAATACCTGCAGTCATTCCAATCTCTGGTGGTGTTCCACTACCCTCACAGTAAAAAAGGTTATTCTAGTGCTTCAGCTACATCTCCTGTATTTCATTTTGTGCCCACTGTCTTTTGGTCTTTGATTGAATACCTCTGAGAAGTGTTTGTCTCCAACTTCTGTACTTGGCTCTAGTGAAGTATTTATACACATTGATGAGATGCCTGACAGAACTTTTTCTTCTTCGGGCTGAACATCCTCAGTGCTCTTTACCTTCACCCTCCATAAGTCACATGCTCCAAAGTCATAATGGACCTTCATGGCCTTCACTGGACTTGCTCCAGTATGTCGCTGTTTCTCTTGCACTTGGTAGCCCAGGACTGGATCTAGGTGCATCTCACCAGGCTGAGCAGAGGGGAAGGATTATCTCCCTGACCAGCTGTCAGGGCTCTGCCTGATGCAGCCCAGGAGGCTGTTGGCCTACTTGGCCATGAGTGCACATTGCTGCCTCCTGGTCAACTTGTGAGTCCACCGGGATCTCCAGGCATTTTGCTACCAAGCTGCTTTCCAGCTGGTCAGACCCCAGGATCTAGCAGCACATAGAGTTACTTCTCCCCATGTGCAGGACTTTGCCTTTCCCCTTGTTGAACTTCATGAGATTCCTGTTTGCCCATTTCTCCAGCCTGTCAAGATCCCTCTGAATGGAGCACAATCATGTGGTGTATCCATCACCCCTCGTAGTTCTGTGTCATCAGCAAACATGCTGAAAGTGTTCTCTGTCCCATCATCCAGGTCATTAAACGTGTTAAACAGTACTGGTCCCAGTATCAACCCTAAGGTACACCACTAGGGACTGGCCTCCAGCTGGACTTGGTGCTGCTGATCACAACCCTCTGTACAGTCCCTCCCAGGTGCACTGAGCTGCATGATACCCATCACTCAGGGCTCTCTACCTGCCTGGAGGAAGGCTCCAGAATTCCACCTAATTTCTATGGTCAGAATAGGAAAGGCTTTCATTTTAATGCATGGTTCTCAACATGGTCAAGCTGAGTTTTACAGAAAGGACATAAAGCCTGCAGCAGAGATGGAATGCAGCTTTGGGGACAACCCAGGGAGTTAGAAGTTCAGGATCAGCCTACAGAAAATAATGAGCTATGAGGTTTCCTGGGATGAGAATATTTTAGGCAGAAGACTGAATCCAGACCATGGTAACTGCCATTCGTGATAGTTATTGCTGCAGGCATTATGGGGAATGATTTCTGATTTCATTGTGACCAATGAGATATTATTGTCAAAGACGCTGCTTGTTGTGAAATGGGATTTTGCTTCAGATCTGAGGACAGGTCACGTGTTTCCTCTTTCTCCTTCAATTTTCCATGATCCAAGGCAGATTCCATGGAGGGCCAGGGAAAAAAAGAGGGAGAGAGGCCAGACAAATAGCTGGCAATCTTTCTTTAAAAAGAAAAGTTCAGGTAACCAGAGTGGTAAACTTTAGAAAGCTATTTATCCTGTGTGGTGTGCTAGTTCTGGCTGTTCTCAGCATGCTGCCTGGGTGAAGGCCCATGGGTTTAGCGGATGCCAGTTGTGCTTTCAGCTCTCCTGTGCTCCTTTTTCAGCAGCCTGTCAGGGTCTAGAAGACATAGTACTAGAGAATAGCCCATACAAGACAATCTCAGTTTGGCCCTGAAATTCCCAAAGTGGTTACACTTTCTTCATGTGCCTTTCCCGCATATTTCATTTTGATTCTTGTCTGTGTTGAATTCTGATGAACGTATTTACTTACTTTTTCTGGCAAGCAACCTGCAGCCATGAATACTATTAATGACACTCAGTGCACTTTGGGAAGCCCATTATCTGAAAGCCAGCTGCTATTTCAGGCACATTAGTTATATCCATTATCCACACACAAGCCACATGATTGATTGTGTCATGAATCCTCACTAGCCCAGAAATAATGACAGGCCAGTTCTGACCCAGTCATGAACTTACAGCTTTGAGAGGTAACCACTTCTTATGGTGCAACTGTTTCCACTGCAGGGGAGAAGTGTCTCCTTTCTGGAGGCTTAGGACAAGCTCATGAGATCTATCTGCCTTCAGGGATCTGCCTTCAGATTTTCAGGGAAGATCTGGAGCCACTACTTGTCACCTTAGGTCTCCACACTGGTATGATCCTACCTCTCCTGAATCCACCTTACACCTGAAAAGCTAATCTGTGCAGGATCCAGCATCTCACAGAACATCTGCCTGTTGTATGAATTCCTGGCAAGCATAGAGGGACATAGGGAAGGAAAACAACCAGTGTGCAGTTTCAGGAGCATCTCAAGTAAGAGCTGAGTTAAAGCCATTGACGTATTACAATAATCATAGAAATATTTCCTGAAATGGGTGTAAGTTTTGAGACACTACATGCTCCATCATCCTCTAACACCAAATTTTTGTAACTGTAGGGTGAGGGAGGAATAGCCCTCAAAAGCTGTGAGCAGGTTCTGCACCGGGGATGTGAAAGATCTGTGTTGCGTCAGAAACAGATTACTTGGAATGGGAAAGCACATGGCCATGTAGATGTGCTCCAAGTGCCTTTCAAAACTGGGACATCAGCTGACTAGATGCATTTGCAGTTTTCATATTTTACCCTAAATCTTAAAGAAAAGCTTCTATTTTCTACCTATTTTAATAAGCAGCCATAAAGCTGATGCTCAGCTAGTGTACTTATCAGAAAAGTATTGGTCACGCTTTGTCATTTTTTGTAGATTAAATTTACTCTCTTAAGGAAATTCAGAATAATTAATGCAAATTTATGTGAATGACTCTATTATCTGTATCTCCTACAATCAACAGAACATGGAACTGATCAGAGAGAAGTTTTTTTAAAGGTATTTGAGATAATGTAATGATCTTAAAGAATGCGTTTGTAAGCCTTGCACCAGGGAAGGAAGAAAACCTTCAATTTTACTTTCCAGCAGGAAAAAACTGTTAAAGGAATTGTTCAAAACATTCAAAAACCATTAAGATTAGAGAGGCATAATAAGTATTTTGTCATGAGCTTTCTACAAAGAATACATTTTTTAGTATGAACTATTACTACCAAAGCTAAGAGCCCTGATCCAGAAGTGAACATACGTATGACAAACCATAACTTTAATGATATGGTTAGTTCCACTAGTGAAAGGAGCTCTCCTGGATCAAGCAATCCAGCAGGTTCTGTGAAAACCAGAACTCATAGTGACATTTAAAGATTCATGCTCTCACTTTAAAACGAAGAGGGAAAGGTGTGTTATAGAATAAACTGATATGAAATATCCATATTGTCTACTATGTATGTTTCTCCTTTGGACCACAGTAAGGTGTACTTTCTTGATAATAAGCACAATCCACTTATAATTTTTTTTTCTCAATTAGACACTAGTACATATCTTGCCTTAACTACCCTGCATAAAGCAGTACCACTTCAGAGCTAAAACTAGCAGCATGATTCAACTTAAAGTCTCAACACCACTAGGTAGTACTGCTGGTTTTTTTCAGACTTAGAAAGGAAAAAAAAAAGGTGACAAAAATATTGATTTCTTTTTTAAAATCAATTTTATACCTTTTTATACATGTGCATTTCCCTGCTCCCTTATAAATATATACAAGTTGAATATTTATAAGAATCAGTTGTTAGTAAGAATTTGAGTAGAAGAGTTTATTTTTTAATAAAACCTCCATTAAGATCCTGTGTATTGCTTTGATAGGCAAATGACTTGCATGCACTATTCTACTTAAATTTGTTTGACTGATTTACTTGCTGATCAGACCACTCTTAAAAGGAATGTTGGATTTCTGCATCAGAATTTAGTCTGCTTATTTTGACCAAACTAAGTAATCATCCAAGTGCACTGCTTTTGAATCCACTGCATTTTACTTCCAGCACTCTTTAAATATAGTAGAAATAGCAGTAGTAACAACAATTAATTGTGGTACATTTGTTAAGAGTTACACCTAAGGATCTTAAATGTCCTTTTCCTTAGCCTTGTCTTGGACAATAAAATGTGTGGTTGTTAATATCAGTAATTTGTATGTTCAATTATTCAAGTGGGTTTGCACTCATGCAAATATAAAGTTACCTGGACAGGAAAAATTTGGACCATTGATTACTTCTGCTTTGATATTATTATTTTTAGCTTACTTCTTGATTTTTAAATAAGTACTGGGAATACTGTTTTTGCTGCTTACCCTTTAGTTGTCACCTCCCTTCCAAATAGCCCACAACACATTGTACATACTATATGTTTACATTTATCTTGAACATTTAGATGCCTCTTCATAATTAACACAATCAATTATAATAGGAAACATCTTTTTTAGCAATCAATATAGCGATTTTAATTTGCATAAGAAATCCAAAGCATCCACAAGCTACTTCTGTAACTGTTTATAGCTAATAAAAGTTAAAAATAGTAAATTTTAAATTGCAAGGGAGTAAATCAAAACTGTCTTTTTTTTAAAAAAAAATGAAGGATGGGAAACCAAATTTAGAATTAAAAGCAGATGTTGCCACGAGACCGTCTAAATATTTAGGGAGAAATACCATGACATTAAAATAGCAGTGTGTTTTTGAGAATCTGTTGCAGAACCAACTTTATCATTTCTTAGTGAATACCAAATTAGGCAGGAGTTAGGTAGTCTCATTCCTTTTGAGAAAAAGCAGGGTGAGGTTTCCCAGCCTGCTGCTGAACAGAACCTTCGATGCTGGAAACCTTATTAAACGTTGGTCTAGA
This sequence comes from Neodrepanis coruscans, assembly GCA_013400695.1. Taxonomy (NCBI): domain Eukaryota; kingdom Metazoa; phylum Chordata; class Aves; order Passeriformes; family Philepittidae; genus Neodrepanis; species Neodrepanis coruscans. The sequence continues at coordinate 7,657 of VYZS01081329.1, read as the reverse complement.
AAACGAAAAAATCTGGGATAAAGATAATCAAGTAATATGTCTGTAAGAAAAAATAGAACCTCTATGGCAGACAATGCAAACATGTCACTTTTAACCTTCTCTTGTATAATATATTAAGCAGATTGAAAATATTTTAATAAAACACCCTAGCTAGTAATTTTCGCTGTGATACAACTTGAAGTTAGCAGGATGCTATGCTATTTGGGAAAGAGCTTTTTGCTTTTCAGCCCGTTATTGCTTTGTCTCCTCTTAAGTTTCCTGTACAAAAATACCAGAAACTTTCTCAAAGCCTTTGTAACAATGATTTACTCAAAAAAAAAATCCATTGATGCCCATTTGTGACATACAGAACAGATTCCAAGCACCTTGACAGTATGTTGGGGAAGGTCTCAACAGCAAACTAAAGCAGTTAAAACAACACACAAACAAGGGTGTCTGCTGTCTTATAATGCAATAAAGTCTCTCATTATATAATGAGAGCTCTGAAATTGCAGTTAACCTTTTGTGTAGATGAACAAATTAGCTATCATAATCAATTCAAATGTAATGTTTCAATCTACTCCAGTGGCTTATAATGGATATTACACTGAATGTTTTCTGGGGCAAAATACCCCTATTACAGATTTACCAAACAGCAGCCTCTGAGGCCTCTGAAAGAAATCCAGTGTTACACTTCACTATACAAGGGTTCTGAGGGAGAGAATGATCTAAGGGAGCATTTCTTCCAGCCTTTCCCCACCATTTGCTTCCTTCATACCCCCTGCCCAAAGGGCCAGTCCTCAAACAGGCAGGTCCCAGCAGGCAGGGGTCCAGGCTGGGGCATGGCACTGCTACTCCTGACACTTCTTTTGGGCCCATAGCTGGTGGTGTCATTGCTATCCCAACAAACTGTTAGTTAAAGCTGGCTTGACAAGATCTGAAATATCTTCCAAGACACCTCGCAATGCACATCAGTAATACATGCTGCTTAATTGCCTGGCAGACTTTTAATTCAAATTATGTTGAGTACTTGCTACATCACAAATACAGGTAACTTAGACCCGTACTTCTCCTCACATAAGCCATATCACATTTTTTTTTGCTTTAGTATATGAAATTCACAGGAGCAGAAAGAGGCAGCCACTATACAGAGGATCCTGCTCTGCTTACGTGTCAACTTCTTGTTCTTCCCAGTCCAGAAATACTCAGATGCTTCTTTAAGCTCTGAAAAAGGAAGACCTAGAGCTCTCTCTCACTCCTGAGAGAAAAAGAAGATAAGAATGAGTCAGTGGAAGTTGTTATTCACAGTGAGACACCTTCATACAATTGCTGGCTGTATCTATCCCCAACTGAACTGGACAAGTGCTGAGGATACCAAACCTAGCCCAGGGCAGTGAGGTAAGCAATTGCCCCTTGCAGTAGCAGCTAGCATGAGGACCATATGATTTTTGGCACAGATTTGTTTCACACACAATCCAAATCTACAGAAAAGTATGCACTGTGCATAAGGGAATTACTGTGTTCCCACTGCCTCTCCCCAGCAGACCTCTGCCAGTGATATTTGGACATCAATTTTCAAGTACGCACATCTCAGTCCAACTCTGTGCAGCAGGTACAGTATGAAGACATTTATGGAGAATTTATGGTCAGTGAGTAAATAATCACTGTCTACATTTAAATATAGAATGTTCCAAAGGATATTGCTGCCCGCGTTTAAAAACAGAGCACACAAGCTCACTATAAATTTTCAGAGGCTTTGCCAAGCTGAAGTTCTTGGATTTGCTTTACTGCAACTGAAACAATGAATCTTTAAGATGCTGCTGTAAAAGCACTAGTGACAATCACTAATTCACACACGGACTGTAATTGCATGGAAGGAAGAAAGTAAACATCATAAAGGAAGTTCAGTATGATAAGGGTTCAGAGTACCTCTTACTCCATCTTTTTCTTTTCTTTATGCATCATATTTTCTTTGTGGTAGTTTATACCAGTTGTGAATGTTGGTTTTGAATAAAAGGCAGCTGGCAAAAAGTAATTGCCTATTTCATATATGCATAATTCTAATTGCTCTCATACAATAAGCATACTACTGAACTTGTTTCAAGATGTGGAAGATGATACTTCTTTTACTTTTTTTTACACTATTGACATCTCTTTTTAACATAGTGTGTCAAGGGTGGCAAGGAAGACTCCTGTTCACCATATCCTGCCATCAGTGCACTGGTTTCAGCATGTGCTGCTTCCTTTGCAGGGAAATGAGTTTCTCCTTTCCATTAGGCAATGAAATACTCACAGGAGAGGAGGCTTCGAGAACGCATCAGTATGGACGATGTGGAGGAGCCAGCAAAAACTAAGATTGCAGTCCCACCAAAACTTTTTGAGCTCTGGAAGCAGGCCCCAGGAGATTGGATCAAGGGCCTCTTCTAGCGTCCAGAGAAAGTTTTACGGGATTTCTTACAGCCCAGGAGGTCTTTGCTAGATCAAGAGCAGGCAAGACAGGGAAACTGTTTACAAACCCCTGCACCAACAGTATGCCTTAGCCAACAGCTTGCTATTTGGAAAAAAGTTTACATTTGCAGATTCTGCTCAAACAAAATGCTACATTTAAAAGCTGAAACCCATTTTTGTGCATTTGGATGTTCACTTTCAAGAGGAGATGAAGACAGATTAACCTTGGACTTCTGACCACTTTGGAGTCCTATTATAGAGCAAAAAAACACTGGTGCCCAGAAATTCTATAAGAAGTGGTTTAACTATTGAAAAATATTACAAAATAAAATAAATTCTAAAATAAGATGCAAAATATCTTGGAAAACTGTTGTTGCTGGATTTTTAGTTCTGAAGGTTTGATTTGCTTTCTGTATTACAGTTTCTTTGAAAGTTATTTAACTCCTATGCCAAACTTGCAAAGTATCTGAGAAAGAAAACCAAGAAAGTTGTATTAAAGTTCTAATGAATGGTTACAATTAAGTGGTTATAATTTGTTTGTGGATAGGTATATAATATCATTGAACAGCTGGAAGGCAGTAAGAATGATAATTTTCCTAAATCAGGGCATGAATATACAGGATGCTTCTCCACAGACTGCTGAAATACCATGAGTACATAATCACACCATAGAAAACAAATTCTTCTCACATGATCTACATGAACTGTTGACATGATTTTCTCCCTGCCAGAAAATGTTAGGAAGACAGAATAAATAAAGAACTTCCACTAGGAAATTATTTTGTATGTTGCAAAATGGCAAAATACATTCTGCATTTCTTGAACAACAGGAAACATCCACTAGAAAATCTTAAAAATCAATATGGACAGTGCATTTCACATATGTCAAAACATGCACATTCTGCATATCAGCCTATTTTACAAATAGAATTTAAATATGTGAAATATAAATAAATTAATAGATCCTCTGTAACTGTATGCACACATGAATTTTCCCTAGAAAAGAAAAATTCCTTGGAAATATAAGTTCTTTAAAACATATCAAGCTTCTGCTTAATGAACATTAAGCTGAATGTCAGGAATACAGAGTTTAGATATTTCAGAGCCTGCTATATTAATGTGTGAGCTTGTCCTGAAAAACTTGAATATATACAGTACTTTCATAGAGAAAATTGAGGTGAATGCACATGGAAAACAAATTTAATGTCCTTTATCAGGAAGGGCAAAAGCATATGGATCAATAACAAATATCTCAATAATTATGGAAAATAACTGAAAAGTGAGTGAAAAGGGGCTGTTATAGAGTGCTAAAGAGTTCAAGAGTTTTTAGGAGTGTAATGTTCTGATTCTTTTCCTTTGTTTCCTCCTCCCTTCTCCCATCCTTCTCTCTAAGGATGCTCTGTCCACCTCTGTGCCATTCAGCCTTGCCTGTGCTAGGGACCAGTGTTCTTATTCCAAACAGCCCTCAGTTGCCTGAGTGCTGACAGAGGGCATCTCATGAGCTGAGGAGGGAGGAGGAGGAGGAAAAGGAGAAGGAGACAGAGAAAGCCAGAAGAGCTTACTTTAATCTTCCCTGTCCTATTACACAAAACTCTCCCTTCTCCATAGGCTTGGCTCTGATGCTGAGATCAATGCCAGTGAACTGGAGGCCAGTGCTGGGTCCCCACATAGCGCAGGACATGGTGAAGGCTCTAGTCAATGTGACTGGGTGAAGTGAGCAGCAAGCACACAGGTGTTCTTTGTGCCTAAGAGGTATATTTTGTTCTCTTTATAAGCCATCAGAAGAAACTGAAGGCCCCCAAAAAGCCTCCTAGTAGATCTCTGTGACTGTAGTAGATGAACAATGTAATCTATCATAGATTCCAGTACATCAAAGCAATATTAGTGCTGGGGCTCCACATTTTTTTTCTCTTTGGAAAGAATTTGACAAGGCTCAGTATGGCCTGGATTTGTCAAAGCCTGACCTCTGTTCCTCACTCTTATGCAGGTGTTTACATTAATGTAAATTAAGCAGGGCATAAATCAAACACAATATAAATTAAATACAATGCTGCTGAATTAAAGTTTGCTGATTGGGAACTATGCAATAGGGATTATAAAGAAAAGTGAGTTTGTAAGGAAAAAAGTGTGGAATATTTAATTTCTTTTAAAAAAGGAAGGTTAACTGCTGCTTGATTATTCTTAAAACATATATTGTTCTATTATAGGTTCAATTCCAGATAACTTGACTGAATTCTATCCTGATCCATACTGAGACAATGGGAATGCTTTTGGATTAACAATTCCATCAAGGCATCTGAATACTGTCTTCATTACTGATTTTAGTACTCAGAATGAAAGAAAATATGGCTGCAATTTAAAATATGTTAAGGGGCACTTAATAAACACCTTTTAAAATTTTTGTATTAATACACNGTACCACTGGTCAGTAACTAGCTAGAATATGTTGAAAAGTACAAAGTGGCTCATGAGAGTCTGCATGGATTTAAAAGGGTAGATCATGCTTAGTAAAATGGATTTCATAAGAAGGAGGCACAGAAGAAATTAATGAGTGAATGCAGATAGTTTGCCTCTCATTGTGTTCCCATGATCTCATACATGCATACATATATATATATATACACACACGCATACACACACACACACACACATATATATATATATACATACACATACACGTACAGCTCAAAAGATAAAGTGACTTTTAGTGTATTTTTTTCTCGTAAGGTATCCAGGAGAACGCTTGATGTTTTCATAATCACTCAGAGGAAGAGAGAAGACTCTCAGTATATGGGGCTGCACTCAGGGAATGCTCAGTGGTGAGTTATATGAATGGTGATACGAAATGGTGATATGAAAGCCTGAATATAAAAAGCAAATTCCCAAATGTCTGCTTGGCCACATCCCTTGCCTTTAAAAAGTAATCGGATCAAAATATATTATGATCTCCATTAGCTACCCAGGTGTGAAGTCAGCTGATATGGATTGCACATGTGCCCAGCACTGTTCCTTCAATAAACTTTTAAGTAAGATCAGGAGTTTCCCTTATAATGTAAAACTGGCAAAAATCTTCAACATGAGTAAAATCACTCTCCACTATCTTTAGTCCTACCCTGCCTATGTCATGGGCACCACTTCCCATGA
>VYZS01081327.1:6460-52601 GCA_013400695.1 Neodrepanis coruscans | reverse complement strand
AAAAATAGAAAATATTTTTGCTATTTGAAGCTCTTGTGTAACTTACCTGAACTTTCAGACTTTAAAATATTTGAAACTTAATGTCTGATCATATGCAGAGGGATTACAAAAGCATAGGTTATTTAGTCTAGCTGGTAGCTTGTGAGGTAAATACCACAAGGACGGAGGAAACCTGTTGAAGTCCAAGGAGAGTATTGGCACAAGATAAATGGTTATGACTGTGTTGTGAATTAATTGAAGTCAGACATTAAAAGGTTCCAAACCATGTGAGGGGGGAAGTTGTGAAACAGACATCCAAACGGAATAATGTGGACAAATAATGTTTTTAAGATAGTTCTTGATAAGGTTGTGGAGTCTTTTAAGTTAGAATTTCTGGAGCTGCTAAGGGAGGTTTGTGACAGAGAGCTACGTGGAAGCTTTGGGAGGGGATTGCATTTGTACTTTGCATATGTTGTAGTTGTCCCATTGATCTTCCTGGGAAGACCATAAGAATTATCCATTTAAATATGTAATTACAGTTTCTGAAGTTTCTTCACTGGAGGCTGGCTACAGGAAAAGGTTGGATGAAGAGCAGGGTGTGCTGCTGGTCCTCATGGTGTCAAACCATCTTGCAGGTGTGCCTTGCTTACCCCATTCTTTCCTTTAGACTCAGCAGCAGGTACTGCTGAGGCAGAAATTTCCCCAAAAGCTCAGACTGGTCAGGATTGCTGGACTTTTCCCATTCTTTTCTAGTGCCAGGTGTGCTGCACTCTTCTTAGAAGTTTGAACTTACAGATTTACTCCTTTCAGAGGGTCTCCAGACCTCAATGACACCTTTCAGTTTTCTCTTGCTCTTTTCCTGTGATGCACTGTTTTTTGGTGTGTGATAAGATGCTGCTGTGTTACACTGTAGGCTGCTTGTTACAAGGTCTTTCTTGACTCATGATCCTAATCCAAAGACATGTTGCAAGTCTGCTCTTTGCAGCATAGCATCATGGCCTCTTTCTGTTTCTAGTTTTTAATCCATCTCCGTTTTAATTTAAACCTATCGACAGTGCTGAAACAGAAAGACAAAACAGAAATTTTAGCCACTTCCTGCAGTGACTACAAGGAGTAACACTTCTGATGCTCAAGCAGAAGCATCTTGAGCATGAGCAGATTCTGCTTTTTTAGGAGAGAAATGTGCATTCTGTCTGCATCTCAGCCACAGAGTCTTGGATTATTCTGTGTGTCTTTCAGCCTTAAGAGAATTGCTGCATCTTTAATGTGCTTATGGGGGATAAAGAAACATGACACTTAAGTAATGAGGAAAAGCCAGCTTTTTCTTCCCTTTGTTATTAAGGCCAACAAGTTGGACACTCTTTCCTGAATGCTTAAGTTGTAGGGAGTCTTGTGTTTAATAGGAGAAAAGCTTTCCACCACCTGAATGCACAAATGGACCCTTCTTCAGTCATTCAGGTTTGCTCTTTGTTGTCCCAGTTTGATGCTCAGAAGAATTCAAGATGACAAGGGGGTTTTATCGTTTCTGGCAACCAGCAGCCACATTTGGGTGAAGAGGTGCCCTTCCTCATGAAACCCTTCTGGAAAACCACAGATAGTGGGAACAGAGAGTCCTTCGTGAGGGAGAAGGATGCGAGGTTTGGTGTTAAACTTCTCTCCTTACTGGCAGAGTGCTGGAGTAAATGTGGTTGTCAAATTAGGAGAACAGGGAAAAATACAAAGCTATTTTTCCTGCCTAATGGACATTTGGAATACAGATTTGGATTCTTTTCAAGGAATTTACTTTTCTCAATCTTAAGTGTGTCCAAGTGTATCATTATAAGTCAGTGCTCTGGAGCAGTGTGGCTGACAAGGGCACTGCTCCTGCCCAGGGGATTGCTGTGTTGAAAGATGTCCTACTCTGTTGGGTCACACAGCTTGTATCTCCACTCTAAAGATCTTTAAGGATTTCCTGTGTAGAGGTTGCTCTGATGACTTACTGCTCATCATCTTAAAGGATTGTTTACAAATGAGTTAAAAATAATTTTATTTTTCTGCGAAAATTTTGAAACCTGTTCTTGAATTATCATGCTAATTTGTGTGGCTTTACACGCATTTTCTTTTAAGAATTCTACTGCAAAATACTAGGAAAGGCTGAGTGACTCTTTTTGAGAACAAAATTGTTTATAATGATCTGTTCAACTGCAAATTTATCTTGATTTAGTAGCCTATATCCTGCCAAAATATGGATTTTAGATTACATAATTCTGAAATTAACTGGATTTGAAGAATTATATACATTTTTCATATCTTAGTTCATGATTTTGATATGGGCCTTGTCATAACCAAGGCATTTTGCATTGCTCTGTCAGGACTGTTGCAGAGGAGATCCTTCTCTAACATAATGTTGGCATATAGAGAGGGTAGTCAGAAAGGAGATTTATTTTCAAGAATATTGCTTGGAAATTCAGGATTCGTTTAATTTCTTTGTTTTGCCAGTAGTGAGCAGACTGAACATGAAACCCACAGACAAGTGGATTTATTAATTTCTGATCCTACTGTGGCGCATATACAGATGGTTGCACTTTCCAGTTCATTTTGTGACACTCACTCATTTGACTTTTTTTTTTAGCAGAGCAGCAACTCCAGATACAAGAAAGAACAGCACTGGTAGGCTGCATAGCAGCCATAGCACCCGCATTTAATAATTTTGTTGGAAAATCAGTTATTGTAAGAACAGTTGAGTTCAGTAACTTCATATTCTGCATGGAAAAGCAGTCTAGAAAGTTTGTTGCTAGAGACACAAAAATGATGAGTCAATGTGAATTTTCTGTAAAAAATCAAGACTGTATAATAGATACCGAAACATTTACACATCATAGGAATATATTACTGATCTGGGACTCAAGAAGAACACTCTCCCTAGGGCACCACTTCGTTTTGGATGGAAATACTGCTACTTTGTACTGCTCCTCATTAGCTTAATCTTTTCCTTAGCAAGGGGTGCATATTTTTGTCATTATTCTTTCTAATGGAATTAGATGCATTCCTCTGGCGTGATCTGTAAACCCAAAAGTTTGCTTACTCTTTTTAGAAAACCTTTATGTGACTAGCTGGAAAGTAGGTGGACTGTATTTAACCATAGTTTCTAAGAATCTAGTGCTAACTGGCTTATCTTGCATAAATATGATTTTCAAGTAAATGTGACACTTCAAATTAAAAACTTACTATTGAACCATTCCAGATGTGATTATATCTGATATAAAGTTTTGTTTCAGTTCTTTTAACATACTTATCTTTGCTATTACAACCCTTCCTTACACTGTCGACAGAAGCATGTGACAAGGTTACTTTTTCATTGCTTGTGAATTTAAAATAATAAAACTGCTTTATCTTAACTTCTCATAAGCATTGCATATGCTTATGTCTACACTGGCAAGTAGCATGACAGAAGAGAGAGGGATTTATAGTGTGGAGTAGTTTGTAAGGTCCTTGTGCCTCTGATGCAAACCAGTTGCATGGGATGTGGAAGAGCACAAGAGTTGAACTAATGCGTGGCTGAAATGTGCATTAATACGTAGGAAGACCCTTTTTGACTGAAAATTGAAAAACATGAACATTTAATTTCTTATTTTTAGAAAATTAGCTTTGCCATTCTTGCTCCTTCATTGATGTTTTAATATTGTTGCATTATATTATAATATGCCTAATGTATTACCTGCTGCTCTGTGGTCTGAAAAAGTGAATAAATCCCTCTGCCCAGCAGCAGCTGAATGACGCTCTTCAGTGCTGAATGTTGTGTCCTGCAGAATAGAAAGTCTTGTCCTTGTGAGGCTGAGTATTACCTAGTAGTTTCTATTTAAAATGGATGATCAGAAGCTCAGCTCATCTTCTGACATTTCAAGATTTTTTTTTTACTATATACTGAAGCACCACTCTGTTAGTAAAACAGAGTTAGTAAAAAGATTCCTTTCTTAGAATTGTAGGATCATTTAGGTTGGAAAGTACCTTTGAGGTCACTGAGTCCAAGCGTTAGCCAAGCACTGCCCAGTCCACTACTAAACCATGTCCCCAGGTGCCACATCTACAGGTCGTTTAAATACCTTCAGTCATAAGGACTCAACCACTTCCCAAGGCAGCCTGTTCCAATGCTTGATAATCCTTTCAGTGAAGAAATTTTTCGTAATACCCAATCTAAACCTCCCCTGGTGCAATTTGAGGCCATTTCTTCTTGTACTGTCACTTGCTACCTGGAAGAGACTGATTCTCTACCTTGCTACAATCTCCTTTCAGGTAGTTGTAGACACTCCTTTCTCCAGACTGAACACCCCCAGCTCCCTCGGTCTCTCCTCCTAAGACTTGTACTCCAAGTTTGCAACCCTTCACTAGTTTTCACACAGGATTTGAGATGTGGTCTTAGCGTGCCAAGTACAGGAGGACAATCACTGCCACACTATTGCTGATACAGGTCAGGATGCCATTGGCCTTCTTGGCCACCTGGGCACACTGCTGCTCGTGTTCAGCATCTGCCAACCAGCACCCTCCAATCCTCTCCTGCCAAGCAGCCTTCCAGCCCCTCTTTCCCAAACCTGTAGTGCTTCATGGGGTTGTTGTGACCCAAGTGAAGGACCCAGCACCTTGCTTATCCTTATCCTCAGTCCCTCCTGACTGAGTCCATCCTCAGACCTTCCTGACCTCCAGCAGATCGCGGCTCCTACCCACCTTGGTGCCACCTGAAAACTTGCTGAGACTGCCCTTGATCCCCTCATCCAGATCGTTGATAAAGATATTAAACAGGATTGGCCTGTGGGGAACACTGCTAGTGCCCAGCCACCAGCTGGATGTAGCTCCATTCACCACAATTCTCTGGGCCCAGCCATCCAGCCTGTTTTCTGCCCAGCAAACAGTGCTCCCAGCTTCATGGGCTGCCAGTTTCTCCAGGAGAATGCTGTGGGAAAATTTCAAAGGATTTACTAAAGTTTAAGTAGACAACATCCATAGGCTTTCCCTCATCTTACACAACACTTAAAAGCAGTTCTTTATGAGGTGCTTACTTACCTTTGACCATGGAGTACTTACACCATGTAAAACCAAAACATTTTTAGAAGTATTCACTAAAAATAATGGATTCTCTCAATACAGATTTGATTCTTTTTATCATTTTTATTGTTTTAATTTTGAAAGCCTTCCTGACTCTCCATGATGCACCTGGCCAAAGGAATCCTTCCCAAGAACGTCTGTGTCCAGGAGGTGGCACTGCATTTTTGACAGCAGTGATGGTGTACAGGGACAGAAGGAAGCCTCAGCAGAGCGCTTCCCCCAGAAGGAAGCTAGGAGGCTGCAGCCTTCTCACTGAAGGCTGCTTTCTAACTGTGGCTTTTTTCCAGTAGTCTAAGTTGCTTTGGTTTTTGTATTGAAAATCTCACTGTGTCTGGACTCTCCAGTGAGCTGTGTGGCTGGCAGAAGTCACTGCTGCTCTGTATCTGTAAGGTGCTTCCCTCTTTGGGCTTTTAAATCATTAAAAAAGAATTGTGAGAGATAATAGGAGTCGGGAGATGACTTCTTTCTCTTCCTGTTACCATGGTAATGAGTTTAATGAGGAGACCTCAACGGGGTAATCCCACTCAACTCTGTCTGAACTGCCATTTAATATGAACTGTAAAATAAGCTGCTAGAATGTGACACTGCTCACAGGGTGCGTGGGTGTACAAATGTTACCAACACTGCCATCCATTGTGGCCCCAGACTGGAAACCGCCCTCTCTCCTGGCTTCTGGCAGCATCATCTTTTGCTCCATGTTTTTAGAAGGATCAGCAGATATGTGGGACCCAACCGCTAGAGTAAAGCTTCAGGAATAGCTTCTGTTTCAACCACCAGCAGTAATATCTAATTACTTCCATCTTGCTCTGTCCTCTGCCCCTAATGTGTGTCACACCCTTCCTGAAGGTGGTCACAGAATGCACCAACCAAAATGCTTTATATTTCTTATGGCAGCAGATCTAAACTAGAGAGGCATAGAAAGGGTTTTCTGAGTTACCTGCTGCTTATACACATGGCTTTATTTGCTTTCTCGTTTAAATATTGCAAAGCAGTGGTCAGGAGTTAATATCAAACATATGACATTGCTTGCTGTTCTTAAGAAGGCTTTCTAATTGAAAGTAAAGATGAATAATTAGAACACAGAAGTGTATTTTAAAATGGTATGAGACTGCCAGTAACGCAACACAGGGTGTGTTTTTCTTGTCTAGCGTCTTACATATGTGCTGTATTGAATTAAAATAATTACAGAGGGCTATTATATAACAGGAAAGGAAAAATTTAAATTAAAATATGAAAGAGAGGGTAACGAGTATGTTCAGAATTGGTGCAGCAGGGGAGTACAGGCACATACATTCCTTACAATCTTGTAGTTTGTGATTGGTTTTTTTGTTGTGTTCTACAAGTGCCTGTTGTATCCAATGGTTTGCAGATCCCATGTCCCTGCACAGAGCTGAGGTTGCCTAAGGATGATACTTTGAATATAGGAGTGGATATGCAGGTACTAGGAATTAAATTTGCCAAATGTCCCAGCATTCAAGGATTTGCCTCCAGTTTGTTAGATACACAGTTGCCACTGACAAACACTGTGGCTTTATACAAAGCATATTTGCTTGCTAGGACTGCTTTTAGCTGTCATGGCAGTTGAACTCTTTAAGCTGCACATGCCTTATTACTTACATTCTTTAAAAAAAAAAAAAAAAAAAAAAAAAAAAAAAAAAAAAAAAAAAAAGTTAAAAGTTCAGAGATGCTATGTCACCACAAGAATATGATAAAAATACATCCATGAAAGTAGTAGTGGGTAGAGCTAATGCTGTAGAATGTGAATATGGCCAAATGGCGAGAGCTTTTTGCAACATCATGAAGCTTTGTGTGCATCCTGGCAGTGGTGCCTGCCATGCCCACCACCTCCGGTCCCTTTCATCTCCTTTGTGCCCTGGTGTCTGTCAGTATTGTCCAAGCTCTTCAAATGCTGGGCTTGCTTTAAACACTGTAAAGTTGATGCTTCCTGCTCCTTCCTCAAAGCAAATTAAAAAGTAAATTACAGTACCTCCATTTTTTTTCTCTTTGTTTTGAAATGCTTTAGCTTTTTTCTGCTCTGTGTGTGTTCAAGGAACGTAAGTTAAGACTCCACACACACTAAATTAAAGCACGGGAAAGACAAAAGATACATGCACAGGCCAGGAGAGCAGGGCATCCATCTGATGCCAATCTGGCCATTGTCAGCTCCAAAGGATACTGGAGTGCTCCACCATGATGGACCTGTCCTCATTCTTGCTGTGTCACAAGTTGACTGTAAAAGGAGGATACTTCTCTCTGAGAGTATTATTTTAAGGCTTAGTTAATGCTATATGGTCTGATGAAATATGTTTAATGTATAAATATTTTTCTCCATTTGTTTTAAAAATAACTATTGAAGTACAACTTCAAACCTCCAGCTGCTCATCCAAAGGCCCAGAACACATCAACCCATTACTGCTAAAAATAGAATCACTGTCTAATTAGGGCAAAATTTATTCCCATGGATTTCTATGAGCTGTCTTTAATTTCCAGTTTGGCTGCTGGGCTTGTATTAGGAACTGCTTCATTTGATGGTTTTGTTGTGGAAGGTGTCCATAAAAGTGCTGTTATTTCACTACTAATGGTGCACATTACCTTCTATCCAGAGGATCTCCAAATTGTACATAAAGACTAATGATACAATTTCTTACGTAGCTTATATATAAAGATTATCTTAATGCCAGAATAGGGCTGACAGGACCATGCTTTGTGATTCCAAATCCCCTGAGTTCCCATTAGATGTATCCTGTATGCGTTTCAAACTCTTGTGTATAATAAGTCATCAGTATTGCTGCTGTTTTGAGAGCTCAGGAGCATATCTGCTTGTCTAATGAAAAGGCTAATGATTTCTTTCATTGGTTCTTCATCATAATTTTGTTTCTTTTAATCCCTAAGTTAGTCACAGTTTTGAGAATCTGTCAAATTCCTAATGATCTTTTTTCTTTAGACCAAATGTGATTTCCAATATAATGCAATCAATTTCCGCCCCTAATTTTTCAAGCTCTCTCTAATAAAGCTTTAACTGTAACAAGTGGATTTAGCAAAAATGAAATATGCTGATAAAGATGAATATGCACATTTAACAATCTGCTCAGAGCATTCATACTTGCATTACTAATGGTTCAATTTTTAAAAGGCATGAAAAAGAATAGTAAAGGAAATGTTACTTTGAGGAAATCTTTATATTAATCATAGCTCAAGGCTGAGAAAAATGAACTGCCTCACTTTTATGTATTTGAAAAAATAAAACAGCACTATTGCTGCAGTAGAATAAGTGAAGTTTAACCAGAGGTTTTGTGATAAAATTTTGACTTCATCAAACTTACAGAGATTTTTTGCTCCATATAAACATAGCATAAAATAATTGTTTCCTTTTACAGGATTTTTACGGGGAGACTAAGAGAGGAAGAGGCAATGTGTACACAGTGTCTTTCTCACATGAGAATGGTACATCTTCCCAACTTTTTATGGTTTTGCATTTGCTAATAGCTGAGACCATAATGGTCACCAAATCTTTATCGTTATGTTACCATGGACTTCCAGGCTTCAAGGAAGAACAGATTTTTTTTCAAGTAAAAAACTAGTGGAGATATTAATGCCTACCATATGGTAAATATACTTGTTAAACTGGATTTCAGCCATGATCCCATTATTGTGCATCAGCCCTACTTCGTGAGCATGCATTGGAAACATGGCTAATTGAGTGTATCTGTAGTCTAAAGAAGTGCTTGGTAAATGTCATGGGGGCTCCAGGGCGATATGTCATTCTGTGTCATCTTGATAAGTGTTTGGGGGCATGGGAGTCTGCTGAACACTGAATTTTGTCAGTGTCCCATGTTTTCTTCCTCCCATGTTTGCACTGCATGTTACATAATAATATTTGCTTGGTGTATAGATTTACACTTAAATTTTATGTCAAGTAGCGTGATTGAGTAAAGATATAAAGACTGCATGCAAACATCAGCCTGTATCCTTTGGAAATGTAATTCGATAACATGATTTTGAGTTGTTAAATTAAAAAAAAAACAAACCATAACTGAAATCCATTTGTATTCTTATCTAATAAAAGACACTGTTCCTGTCTGCAAAAGTAAATGCACACTTTTATCAGTAGCCTGTTGATGCTCAGTTTTGTGCATCACATCTCTGACAGTTACTCTTCCCGAGACTGTGATAATCACAGGGAATTGAAAGGGTGAGACAGCAGGCACAGTGGCTAGACAAGTGGGTTACAGAGGTACTGTCCCATTAGGGTGGCGTTAACGGGGCCTCCTTATAAGCTGGTTCACTAACAACACTCTTGGGATTTCATTCCACTCAGGAGAACTGTCTGGACATTCATTTATTCTGGCAGATGCAAGAATATCAGCGTGGCTGATAAGTGAGATGAGCTCTGCTAATGTTAATCACAGTTTGTCTTTCTCATAGTCTGAGGAGAAAATGTACTTACCTTTGTAAATTTGTATTTGTCTCAAAGGTCTGCTTGCCAGCATTCAGTGTATGCTGGTGAGTTTCTGCTGTATATATGGACAAGCCAGTGGTACTAGCAATTATTGCTCAGGTTGTTGGCACATTTTCCTCTTTCCATCCATGTTTTTGCAGGTACTTGAAATTGTTGTCAAAAAATTTAAAACTGCAAGTAGGGCTTGTTTCATCTCTGCTTATTGAAGGTACCTGACGCAGTTCACCGTAAGACCTGTTTTTATCTATTTGCAAGTTTGCTGAGATTCAACCATGCAAGATATGTATGAAATACTATAATGAAAATTATTTGCTCAGATTGCTGTGCAAAAGAACAGGATGTTACAGGAAAATGTAAACCCCCCCCAAATCAGCCACTTGCATACTTTCAACACTTTGCCTGCACTATTGAGTCAGATGCATACAGTTTATGCTGGATAGTTCTCTCTGTTCTGTGTGTTTGAAGGCTGATGCCACACTGGTGCAATGCCTGTGGGCAGCTGGTGTGTATACCCTGCTCCCAGGCTGTGGCTGCCAATGCAGGTGGCAGCGATGCCAAGGCAAGCAGGAGATGCGTGTGTGTGTCAGGGAAAAAGAAGAGATGTGCATGTGATCTGAAATTTGTTGCTTTTGTTAAATAGTGATTTCTTTTTTCTGTCCAAAAGTTTATTATAGCTATCAACCAAACAGCACATAAACCTTTTTCTAGTACATGTAAATACTTGCATGATGCTGTTGTGCTTGTACATAGAGAGCCACCACTTTAATGAAGGGGTATGGGCTGCAACCAAAGCATTTGTAAGAACAGTTAAGGAAGCAGACTAAGAATCTTTTTTTGTACTTTACTTAGGGATTTGATAACTTCCCACTTTTAAAAACAAATACTTTCCCATGTAATCTTTCAGACAACATAAAATGCTGAAGAGAGCAGTTTATGCAGGGGAGCTCTCTTTATCTGACATTTCCCTTGCTGTCCTTGCAAGTCTGACTGGGCTGTTGTGGCCAATTCAAAAGCCCAGGAAGGGCATGCTTCCTGGATCCCAGAGAAAAGCAGTATAGGAGATGGGAGATTAGGGTTGACAGTTTTACCAGCACGGACACTTGCTAAGTAGTGCAGTATTTGGGAGAGGTGCCATGGACTAGTGACTTTTGCATGAGGCTAAAGAACTGAGAATACCTCGTCTCTAATCCTGGCTTTTCCACTCTGTGGGCAGGTTACTAAATCCCTTTGAGACTATGTCTTCATCTTTAAACAGGAATAATAGCTACCCTCTAGAGGCATTGTGAGGATTTATGTATTTATGCAGTACTGAGTACAAGCTGATAACTGCTTATGGTTTATAGTCAGCATCAATGTACTTGTAGTCTAACCTGGAAGACAGTGTCTTCTTTTGGTGACACTCATCTTTCTGACTTCAAAAGGGAGTTTCCTTAATAAAACCCAAGTAGGGATAATTGCGATGCTTTGCTCTTTTTTCTTTAGTCTGTATGTTTTTTCCTGCTTTTGCTTTCTAGAATAAGGTAAATGTTTTTGATCCTGTCAGGTTCCTGTCCAGTTATGGTTCTGTAACTGACAGTGTCACAGCAATTATAGTAACTTAGCTTTAAATAAGCTTCTTGGATATGGCCATCTGTGTGTGGCCATAGTACCTGTTGTTCAGAGAGTGGTGAGTAATCGGGGATAAGGCTTAAGAGAAGCCACAGAGACTGGAGAGGAAGCAGAAAGGGAGTAGTCCGAGGTCTGGGCAGGTGACTGGGTTTCCCAGCTCTCTGCAGCGCGTATTCTCCTGCTTATGGCTGTGAGCTGGGGGCTGGCGGGAAGGCAGAGACAGGGCAGTCAGCAGCTATAGCCAGCTGCTTAACTGGATGCTTAATTTCTTTTAGTTTGTTTGTTTGTTTTCGTTCTCTTCTAAGGACTGAGAGAATCCTATTCCAAACAGTTTCCAGGATATCCAAATAGCTTAGCTTACCTAAGTGCGGAGGAGGAGAAAATCTTATCCTCCAGCCTTTTGAATGCGTCCGTTCAAGGGTTATAAGCAGGCCACTCCCTTCGGCTCCGAACTAGCCATTGGGGACAGCAGGGACATCCTTGAGAGCAGCATCTCACAATGATCGCCTATGTGCACTGCCTGCCCGCCGACCCGATGGTCGGGTGCCTCGGCAGGAGCAAGTGGCAGCCCAGCTGCAGCGATGAGGAGGAGGAGGAGGAACTTATCCCACTGTATTCCGGCAAAATGGGGAACGCTCACACGAAGCTTCCTGGGCGCCTCAAGAAAAAGTTACTGAGCAAAGAAGACAACTCCTTCTGGCCAAGTAAGCTATTTCTTAGCTATTTCAGTTGTTTTGTATTGTGTTGTCATTATTGAGGAAATAAATAAGTTAAACAAAATATAAACAAGGAAAATACTCGTATTTCTCTTCTGGAGGATGAAGGCATTGGGAACAATTTTCTTACGAACATAATATATTTCCACTTCAGGACAGTATATGTAAATATTGTGCCCGATGGGGCAGCTAAGTTGATACAGGATGACACCGTCTTTGTGCATGTGATATGCCTGTGTTTGAGAGGTCTTGAGCACTTGCTTTCAGTTCAGTAATGCTCCTTTTCAGCAAAATGATTGTTTTAGATGAGTGGAGCTGTTGATGTAGCACTCTAAATGAAAGCCATAGGAACAACCAGTGGATGAAAAGGCCTGGGAAAATAAGAAAAAGGTCTAACAGACTCAAAAGGTGCTTAATGCAGTTGATGAGTGCTTACTTAAAAGAAAAAAAAACAGTCTGCTTTTGAATAACCTTTGGTCTAAGATTATTTTCCCTCTGCATGTGAAAAGAAAGAACTCCTGAATTGTGATGACACTCTCCTTTTTTAATCTAAAGAGTTTCAAGTTTCACTGGTGAATACAGATGGGAAATAGAGAGAGAAGAGGACAGACAATAGTAATGTTCAGCTGTTTTGTTTTAGCCTTATTGCTTGCCTTCCCTTTTTTTCTGACCACCTAAGCAAAGGTACCCAGCTGTTTGTGGAATGGTTGCTCCAAAAAGTGTATTTAAGTGTTATGGGGGAGAAATTTCACAAGACAAAGAAAGCTTTTCCTGCAAAAGCCAGCTGGCTGGCTATCTTGTGCCAGGTCTTTTTAAAAAGAAAGAAAAAAAAGTACAAGTGTATTTACAACTGTATTGATTTTTCTTTTCCTCATTAGTCTCACACTGATCATCTGACAATGGCTAGCTAGTTACTACTAGGAATTGAAAAATCCCCATCTCAACACTGATTAGTGAAAACACTTGTATTTTTGTATTCTGTATTACCATATTCTCATTTCAGTGCTAAGCAAGCTTCCTTTGGTGTCCTTTCCTATAGGAGAAATGTGATTTACTACATGGTTGTTTCAAGCCTTTTTCAAGAGGAAGTAATTTTTTCTAATGTACGGAAAGAAAAATTCCTATCTTCTGCTAAATTTTTGTATTTTAGAGTACAGGGTCAATGCTGGTTTGTTCAGAGAGGAAAATGAAAATGCTTCCTTTACGTAAAATTGTATAGTCTCTATACTGTCAGGGACTGACAGGTTAGGGAGTAGGGAGAAGCTCCTGGGATGCTCTTAGGGATGAACATGGACTCTCTTGCTCCAGAGAGCCTGGGATGTGGGGGGGTGATTTTGTCTCTCTTATTGGGTGACAGGATAGTTTATTCCTACAAAGCTGTGCTGTTGACTTTAAGAGCTGGTTCCTGCTCTAGGAGGTGTTGCTCAGAGCATCGTGAGCAGCCTCTCTGTTTGAACCTGCTTCTCCAGAGTGTGGAAATGGGATTGAGGAGCATGGATAAGGTACTCAGAAATCCCTGCTCCCTCACTGCAGCCTGCCTCCTTTTTCTCTTTGTGATGTCCATAGGGAAAGCATCCCCTCCTTTCTAAAATGCACATGAATTGAAATTATAAAACTTTTCAGAAGATACATAGATGCAGAGGAATATAGAACAGAGCAGTACTTTGAAGAATATTTATGTTACTAAGTATTAGATATGAAATATATGGTGATGCTCTTGTATCTTTGCATTTGAAGTTTGGAAACTGAAACACAGGGATTTATTAATTTATTTGTTTGTTTGTTGTTTTTGTGTTTAAATAGCCGAGTGACTTCAAGACACTGTCATGTTTCTTCTTGCACGAAAACTTAATGACCTCTGCAAGGAAATTATGTAAATAGGTGGGAAAATTTTTGCCTTTATGAATGGTATGAGGTATTTCCTAAATATTCAGTGGGAACTGGTCTCCTGATCCAGGTGCATTAATTTTTTTTATTGTTGCTTCAGCATATTCCTAATGAAGAGGGAAAAATTCTATTTAGTTCTATTTATAATTTAAAAATTGTGTGCATGTGTGTAATTTTGTTCATTTTTAATGCAGCCTTATAAGCAATTGAATTGTTTGACTTGTGATCTAGCTAAAAAAGCTAAAGCTTTTTAATGCAATTTTTAGTCCATAGTGATGAATTTTCATGTTTCAGACCAAGTTTATCGCTATATCCTTTATGTTGAGTTTCACTGATATGAGGTATGATCCCATGCGCTTTATTTGTTTGTTTTGAATTCCAAACCGCTGGAATTTCAATGAAAAGTTTTCAGTGAAACAATGAATGACAGAAATCAGTTAGCCTGCTTTCTGCCCTGACATTTCCCAGGAGAACATGTGGTGTTTCAGTGCTGGTGTCGCACCACAGTGCAAGTGTGTACATGTGAGACACCAGCTCTGCCGTACTGGCTCCCTTCTCACTCATTCCTGGTCCATAGAAACAAGAGAATGGCAACATAATTAAGCCATCAGTTAAAAGTGTTATTGGTGGGACAGGTACTATTTATCTTTGAGATAGGAAAGCTGTGTTGCTTTAAACTCTGTTAATGTTTATTTTAAGGAACAAAAGTGTTTAAGAGTGGAAGTGCATTCTGGGACTAGGTCAAGTGATAACTGCAGAACACAGCAGGGGATTATTGGCTGGGCTTTATCTCTGTTGATAAAGCCCTCCCTTCGAGGTCCTTATCCAACATCATGAGAACTGTGCTTGGAGAGGTTTCACAGTATTGATATACTCCATAGAAAATGCTCCTAGTAGTGTTAGGGTTTTTTCAAAACATAATACAGTCAAATTATTTGAACTTCTTCATGGACTGGGAGGGAAGTCCTCGCTGAGGGGAATCTCAGTAGTCTGCAGCAGTAGTCTATGGTGCTCCTGCTACCAAAAAATCAATTATCAAAATACTTGTGGTATGATACAGCAGCTGCAAGAGTCAGATGACCATGTCAGGGTTTGAGAGTTTTTAAGCTGTAGCAGTATTCTGATAAAACTGTTAAATTAGTGGTATTGTGAAGTGAAGGTTCTGCATGACCAGCTTAGCCTTATTCCAGCATCTATGGTGCCACTCTTCTGCTGTTCTTTGCTACCACACTGAGTGCAAATAGACAATGTAGGATTGAAGTGAGCAAGAACGCAGCAGTACATCTTTAACAGTCTGTCTTCCTGCCAGAAAAACAGCATTACAGTGGTGTAGAGGCTGTCATCGTCACATGTTCATTCACATTTACAGACAAACTTCAGTGGTGCTGAGTGTTTGGTAGCTGGTTTTCTTGCAAGAAAGTCTTCCCTGTAGCAAAGTTAAGCTGAGATACTCCACTACCCAGGTTGCAAAGAAGCGTCAAGGGCTTGCTTGGTTTGGTTTGGTTTAAATACGTGTTGAGTTGGAACCTGAGGCTGTTGGCAGTGACTGCTGCTGTGAGAGGCTGTCACCTCCTCCTGGTCAGAGCTTTGCCTGCCTCTTATATAGTTGCCTTTGCCACATATTTTATCAAATTCACGAAGTTTAAAGATATGGTATGCTCTTGCTGGCTTTTTGTAACAGTAAAATTTCGGTAAGGATTTTGGAGGTTTTCCCTTTCTTTTACAGCTGTGGGAGTGAGCCAGTGGCAGTGTCAGATTACTTTTACTATTCGTTAAACAGTAACTTCAGTTATTGGGATTTTTTCTCAGTGTTTTGTTGCCTGCTAGCTCATGAAAGAATGCTTTCTTCTTCATTCATTACTCTTTCTTAGGACAACAGCTCTGTCCTATCTGTAAAGTTGAGACCTGTGTGATGTATGTTTTGTGAAAACACAAAATTTAAAATAATAATAATAATAACAACAATAATAATAATAACAACTAGATCTATTTATAAATTAATAGGATGTTGTGAACCAAGTTGGCTATTTTATTACCCCTGTGGCTTTTTTCCACATTTCTCTTCCAACCTCAATGAGATTTAAATTTCCCAATTAAAGGATGTTATATTAAAAAAGCCAGAATTCTTGCAAATAGGGAGGATTCATACTTTGCCTGCTCATTTAGCAGTGTGAAACAAAGGCTGATTGCTTTCCATCTCTGCAAGTTCTGGGCTGTGTGGAGCACTGAGCAACCCTTTGTGGCCTTTCTTACCCTAAGTGACACAAGCACTCAGTCTATGTGGTGAATAGCTGGGACAGTTACTTACAGAGCCTCGCTGAAGTGACTGGACACCTCATTCCCAGTTTTACCTGCTGCATCCAACTTGTACCATAACAGCTGATATACTGGAATGCGTCAGATAAAGCCAGGAACTGGTTTCTTTCAAAAAGAGAAAGTAACTTTATTGCATGCCTAAAAAAGGGGAGATTTATTTCCCCTCCTTTTCTTTATGTGTTCTTAACAGAGTCTTGTCTTACAGCTGAGCTTTCTTGGAAGTTTTGTTCATTTGGCTAAAAGTACATAAGTACATAGTATGGCTATAGTAATCTTGCAAAGCAGAGCAGCTTCTCCATTTGTACAAAATTACTTCAAGTCTTGGATAAATAACAGCTCTTCTGTTGTGTGTTTCTGTATGTGGCCTGCATTTTTGACTCGTTTTGCTGCACATTCCCTGCACATGCCATAGAAAACAAACCTCCCTGCCTGTCCTTTTATGGACAGGCCATGGAGATGCAGAGTTTGGTGTCCTCTGCTGTTGCCATATGGCTCATAAACCCTTTCATGAGTCAGATGTGAGATTAATATGGATGAAGAACTTGGAATATACTGGGCAAAAAAAGGTTAATGTTAGGTTGTTGTAAAACACTTATGTGAATCAGAAATATGAATACGAAGGCCTTGCTGAATTTCCTTGCCAAAAGAAAACACTTTACTAGCCTGACTGCTCACTGCTAGTTGTGAACTTGCCCTGCTGTTGCAAGGAGGTCATGGCGGTGGATGTTTCATGCGTATCTCTCTGCCTATGAGCAGACAGGAAGCCAAGTGTGGCACTCAGGAGAACAAGAAAAAAAAGATGGTTTCATAGCTACAGTATATTCTCTTGTGCTGGACAATTTGGTTAAATCTTAAGTATTCTAACAAGGCAGATACTCATATCACGTCTTCTAGAGCCCATTTTCCAGGACTCTGCAGATGGGTGACTTCCACTCTTCACCTGAATCGGGTTGTCTGCCTTTGTGTGTGTGCTGGATTGTAGTGGTATAGGGCTTCTGCGATGCTCAGCACATTTGCAGTGCTTTTGCAGCTGAAATCCTCCTGATTACTTGTCTTTTCTTGTTAACTGTTACTCATGTGAAAATCTTCAAAGGCTTCCTCAATAATACCTTTTCCTGTGCCAGCTGCTCCTCACAGAGTGTTCTTTCCCATGTTTTTTTTTCCTCACACTATTGGGAAGCCAGGAACTTCAGTAATGACCCCTTGGAAAAGTATGATGTCATGTTGCCTTGCAAATACTTCATCAATTATCATGTTTGATGCTTTGCGTATGGCCTCAATTTGAATGTAGGTAACCTTCAGTGCTGCTTTTGCAGAGCCTGTATTAGGTGGTAATGTGATGATTAAAATGGTACATTGCAATTTATGTGGTGGGTTTGATAACCTTTATATGCTCAGAGGGAACAGTATGGGCTGTGCAGTGTGCCACTGGTGATGGAGACATGAGCTTCTGCTGGGGGACCCTGCAAAGGCAAAGGGGTCTGGCTCCTGGGTAGCAGCTCCTGTGGAGACGCCTGGGGGAAATGAGGCTGGCAGAGCAACGCTGCCAAATGCCCCAGCACCTCTTCTCACTGGGTCATCTGGGTTATCAGCTTGGAGCTGATGCTGTGCTTCTTGTCCCTCTTGCAGGAGTTTTTTACTCCTACTCTTAGCTCCCAAAGAGCTCAGGAGTGTCCCTGAAACCACCTTTCTTTCATATGGCTCCTGCATAGGCTAAGCTAAGGCCTTTTAAGGGAAATAATATTAGAAGTCTGATTACTATAGATTTTTAGCCCTTTATTTTTTCCCTGCCCTAATCTGATGAAAAATCATTGACAAATACACGTTGCTTGATCCTCAAGATTTTTGAACCTTTACTTCGACATAGTTGTAGATCAGCTCTGCCTTTGTCACCCAACCAGAGCTACTTGCTCTATACTATGGGCTGTGATACTTTAAGTAAAAGGTGCTCATTCCCTGAAATACATCACTTGTCTTCTTAACTCTTGATTGGCTTGTGCAAACATCTCGGAGGTAAAGCAGACTTGCACTTTGCTAGCATTGCAGCTGGCAGCATATAAATCCAGTTTGTTCATACCTTTTAGTATTAATAAAAAAAAAAGACACGTTTAAAATAGTCCCAAATGCCAATAGCCTTAGTGACATTTAAGTGTGAGCGACGCTGTCAGTCCATCCGCAAACAAAAGCGGTACATCTTAATTTGTCTAATTGCACTCTAACATGCAGGCCAGCTGCTGCTGTGAACAAAAGCAGTTGATCGCACCATTTTATTAATTGCATATTAATTGCCACATTCATGTTAACCATATGGGAGACAGTGGAGTGGAGTGAAGGCTACATAGTGGTGGAAAAGAGAAAATGAACTGGCAGTGGTGTCTTCAGAGAACAAATCTCAGAATGATAGAGCCTGGAGCTTGTCGATGTGATTCGATTTTTACAGCAAATCTGTATTTTTTTTCCCCATCTAAATTATTGTATTTAAAAGTGAGAGGGATTTGTGTAGAAACCATTGTGCCCTTCATGGTGACTGCATGTTTATGGAAGTACTACTGTGGAAGTTGGTACTGAATTGGGTAATTTGCAGAAGGCAGTGCTGCTGGCACGTGGCATCTGCCTTTATCTGCCTGCTGTGCCGATGGGTGCACCTGCGCTGCCTAGAATTGCTTTCTCAAGGAGCAAGGCTGGAAGAGCCAAAAGACACACAAAACTTGCTGATTGTTATATTTTATGCCATTTTGCTCCAAGTGAATAAGTCTTGAAAAGAACCAGTTTTCTTAGAGTGAAAAATAAAAACCTTGACACAAGTGGATTAACTGGTGTAAAATATCTACAGCAAAAAACAAATGGTAGTGGCCTGGATGCTTCATTTATCTGGCATCTGATTACCTAGCAGGATATTTAATGATGTTCTACCTGAAAGTGAGACTTTAGGAAAATGCTCTTAACCTCTTTTTTCTTTTATTGTTGTGCTGTGTGGAGGCAGTAGCCACTCTCAGCAGATGCACAGCAGTTCTGGGAGCAGTTTGGGAGCAGGTGTAGGCTGGAGTAGACATGGAGCAACTTCTGTCCTGTTGCCTTCAGACTGACATTATGACTGTGTGTAAAGCACCATCTCCTTTTGTGGGATTGTGGGGTGGCCACTTCCTGCCTCTGAGCAGCTGCTTTTCTGCACATGGGTACCCACAGCAGGGACAAATTACATGATACGTGCAAAGGAAGCTTACTGGAACAAGACCTACAAAAAGCCACCCAAGTTCTACCTTGAGTTTATTTGCTCTCCTTTACTCTTCACTTCTTTTTAGCAAGAAGAGCAAAGACTCGTGATGGAATTTTTAAGCCAAAGGGACAACAAGTTTAGCATGACCCAAGGGCAGCTCTTTGCTTGTCTTAGGAAGCAATGAGTTAATGGCAGATCAAATACAAATTTGCTTGATTATGTGAAAGGAAGTGCAGGACTGGAGCTGGAATCTGCAATGATTTAGAGAACTCAGTCTTGTCAGTCATTAAATCTTCCTGCTTGGCTTTTTTAAAATGAGTATTTTGATATTAAATGCTTAGTCCCACCTCACTGCCAATAGATGGCATTTTGCTTGCATTTCATATCTTGGAAGAGCTGGGATTGAGAGAGATTAGCTAGTTAAAGAAATAAAAGGGAGGAGGTCAGAGTCTTTGCTTTAATTAACGTATTGTTCCAATAAACCTCCTTAAAAAACGTTTTTCAAACTCTATTGGAAAGCACAAAAGGAGGCGCAAGGGTTGCACAGTTTAGAAATTGCTAATAAGCAGTTGACAGATACATTGGATCTGATCTATTCTAAGCATACACAGTGCAAAACAGTCAATAATGGTGATGTTCTTATGCCTAAACAGAAATTGGGGCAGAGGGGTTGTTTTCTTGTTTTGGTTTTTTTTAATCAGAAAAATGCTTTAAGTGTCTCATCGCAATTACATCTCAGTTGGTGCTGTAATACACTGCAGCATGGGATGTGGATTAGGGGGATGATGCATGATTGGAAAGGCACAGCTTGAATTTTGGATTGCAAGCAGTGCCTGCCATTACAGCAGTTACAAAAACAGTGCCTGACTTGTGAGCTGAACAGTTTTGACTTGGAGTCATTGGAAGAGAATAAATGTGAAACCCCATGATGCCACCTTTCCAGTCACAGCAGAAGGGTACTTAATCAGCCTCCCCATGTCTTCTGTGCTCAGGTGGGCAGTCTGTGACCTGACTATTACTAATTTAAAGGCTTAATTCCCCAAAGTACTGCTTGTGGCTGTTAGGCTGCAGCTCCTGGCTTTTGTTTGGAAACTGTAGCTTAAGGTACTGATGACCAACTAGATTACCATGATCTCCACCAGCTAAGCATGAATTGGTGTTGCTGGAGACTAGGCTTCTGGAGAAAAGATAAAAACTTGTATGTGCTGTGGTTGAAAGGCAAATTATCTGACTGATGCTTTTTCCATGGGAATGCTCAGCTAGCTGCCCTGTGAGGGTTCAGTGGCCATGTGCTGCTCATCCCAAAGGTCTCATCCCCTGTCTGTCTGATTTTTGATTTAAGCCATAAGGACTTCCTCTAGTTCAGTGCTGCTATTAGTTCATTTGTTGTCCTTGAGGTGCGTTGACAATGAGTTTAGGAGCAGTGAAGTTTTATACACAAGAGCTACAGAGCACATTTGTCATTGTCCAAAGGCATCAAGAGAAATTCATAAAACCATTTCTATGCAGTTTTGTGATATGTTCCAGGAAGGGCTAATTAAACTTGTAACTGGGTAGCATCTCAAAAGCAGGTCTGGCACCTGTCCTAACTGAGTGATCCCTCATGTTTGTTCCCAGCATCAGCTTTTAACTGATCTGGCCCTCCTTTTGTTTGTCAGATACTTGCCACAAACACGATGCTGTAGCTAGACTAGGAACACTGGGCTGCCCTTTGGTGAGTGTGAGCAGGTCCCTAAGCAGATGCTGGTGGTAATGTTAGGGTAAATAATTCATTGCATCAGAGAAAAAGACACTCTTTTATGTCCAGTAGCTAAAGGTGAGCATAATTTTTTTCCTGGGTGTGATGCTAACCTTTTCCTGATTGGTTTATAATTAATTCAAAGAGGAGCAGTATGCTAATTGCCCTGACATAAAAAGAAGTTTTTTCAAAGCCTTATATGAATCCAGAGTTTAAATTTATTCAGCTATGTTCTTCAAACCAGCTGTGGTTGAAAAACAAGGATATGAATTGAGTTTTGGTATGTATCAGCTTAGATGATTCCTTGCATGATAGCAAAGGAGGAATCCTGTTAGGCGGTGCTTGTGTCTAACTCAAGTGAATTAGGATTGAAGTTAACTACTGATATTTCTTTGCCTTGTTGTTACTGTTGTTTTAACAGCTACTGGAAGGTTTCAGGAATGAAACTTATTCAGCATATTGTCTGGGCTGGCAAACCCAGATGCAGATATACCCATGGTATTTCTGCATAGAAATTTATTTTTAGGGTCCACATACTTGTCTCTGTATTTATTTGTGTGGTGTCTCCAGTCTCTAATCAAGTGTCAAAAATCTGTTGAGTTGCAGTGTATCTCCCATTAGTGGATGATAAATTCAGAAGTTCTTCCAAAAATAAACTGTTAGTTTTAGTGTAAGTGATGCTGATCTGAACTGTGGATGTGTGCTTGCATTTCGGTTGTCTTCAAGTAAGAGTTCACCATTAGAAGCAAGTTACTCTGAAGACATGATGCCAGGTTATACAGCCTGTGATATGTTCAGAGCTGAAGTGGACATCATGGTGCCATAGCTGCAGACTTTCAAAAGTCTTCATATATAAATAGTGAAAGTACAATTTCTAAACTAGCATCAGCTCTCTCAAGTTTTGTATTAACGCTTCCCTAACTTTTCCACTCTTCCAACAAAATGTAGACTTTCCTGCCATTTATATTTTGTGCTTTGTGAGGAAACCAAAGATACCAAAAGAGACATTTTTTTCAACTAAAAATGGTATCATTCATTTTAAATAGTGTATGTTAAACCCCTTGTTGTGTTAGAACTTTTCTGGTTGGTTGGTTTTCTGAAGAAGGGAATAACTAGTTTTTCTAAAATAGAAAAAAGTGTAGGTATCTGCAGTGGGGATCCTGTATAAAAAGGTAGGTATCTGCTCCTTCCCTGTCTGGCAGGAAAAGGAGGCAGAAATGGCAGAAAATTTCCACTTTTAATCTTTTGTGGATTACATTTCAGTGAAGAAGATGGTGATACCAATTGTTTTCTTAATGCCTTCACATATTTATTGACACCACTGGCACATTATTAAAACACATGATAGATAATATGTTCACTAGTGCTTTCTGAAGAAGTTTGGTGGCAAGGCACATTTTTCACGGTAGCATCATTTAAACTGCTTGATGCATTTCACTAGGTTCCCAAAGAAACACAACTATTCATTTGTTAGTGGTGACCAACCACAGCATATTGTCAGGTCTGGGCTTTTAGATAGTGTATAATTAATAACAAGGAAGTTTGCATTTCTGAAACATTTAATCAAACCAATGGTAATAAAATTTTAGGTAAGTATTCACATTATAAATTTTGAAAGTTCAACCAGTTAGCACTGTGAAGGCTGTCCTTTCATTTGGCTTTATTGAGGAATTTTAATAAGAAGATGCTGAACACACAAATATAGTCTTAAAAACTGTTCTCAAAATCTGTTGGTATTTGATCAAGTCCAAGATCCGCATCCCCATGGCCAGCCAAAGACATTCTCTGGAGATGCTGTCATAGACGTTGGTGCAGTTGTTTCCCTACAGCTTGCTGAATCCTGCAGCAACATAATTATTAGAAGACTGTTATATGAACTTGATGCCTTACTTCTGTTTGGAGACTACTGTATTTCAGGGCAGACTGTATCATTCTTTAATTGGAACACACCCAGGTTTTCAGATTTCATCAAAAATCTTAGGGCTTTAGAGGCAATACCAAGTGTCACTACTGTCCATTTATTATTTGTGAACCTTTGCTTTTACTTATAATTTTAGTATTGTGTTATGTAGATAACATTTTTGAGGTGAAGTTTTTCACAGTTTCTAACTAAGAAACAAAACTTTTTTTCTAGTTGCTGTGGGATACAGTGAGCGGGTGCTTCATGTTTGATTTTGGCATGAGCAGTTGTATGATTGTATGCAGGCTGGTATTTTCCAAGGAGCTTAACTTTCATTTATAGGTTGTAAAAGTTCTTAGGAAACTGGAGGATGTACTGGCCTAATTTTAAAAAAGTATGTCTCCAAGCTCAAATGAGCTCAAATGAGACTCACCCAGAGATTATTGAGAGTCAGCAGAAAGAAGAAAAAAAATAAAATCTGGCAACCCCTTATACTAGGATAATCCATATATAAATAAAAGTATGCCAAAAAGCAATGTTGGGCGGGGAGGCCAAGATAGGTTACAAAAATTCTTTGTGTGACCTTTAAATAAGTGAAATGAGTAGGGAGCGTGTCCCCTTCAGGATGCCTGTGAAGAGAATGCAGACTGAGATTAGTTGAAATGTCTGTTGGATATTAGTGTGAATGCACAAGTGCACAGCTGCTAAAGATGGAATAACAGGGAGATGGTTTGGGACAGAAGTTCAAAAATGGAATTTCTGCAGTCTGGTTTTGTTAGTTTTGCTCCTAGCTCTACAGGATGATTCTAATGAGAAGATGATTCTAGTGAGAAGACTTGCAAACTTGCCTACCTGTATTTTTTCCATCACATTCAGAAGAGAAAGATTTTCTCTATGGTGTATTATTAGGGCAAGTAAGAGTCAAGATTTTGTAGACTAATTTACTTGGCCCAGTCATTTTGATCAGCTCTTCAAGAGAAGCCATAGCACAGGAGCATTCAGGTGGATTCGGAATTTAAATTGAGAAATTTCCTGGTGACATTTTAAAAAGGCATTCATAGTGTGCGAGAAAAGTACTCTTCTGGGAGCTGGGGTTCAGCAATGGCCAAAGGAAAAAAAAAATGCCCTGCAATTTAAAGTAAAACAAATTGCACATTCACTAGATGTTTTCTGTTCTCTTGGCTGCCATTACAGTGTGTGGTGAGATGCTCTAACCAAAAGAAACTGCTGCTTTGTCTGCCAGCAGCCCTGCCCAAGTGCTGCCTTTTCTCTCTGCTGATGTGTTTGCATGATAGAGGATCCTGTGGAAAGATGTTTTCAATTGTCAAAGGAATGAATTAGCTTTATTGTGCTGTGACCTAAATAGGATCATCAGATCAATCAGTCTGCTGCTTTTCTGTCCTCTCTGGCTTAGGTTGTGTTGCTTCTCCTTCACATCTTGCTCCCTCTTCCCCCGCCCCCACCAGGCAGCCCCTTTCCCAGACCCTGCAGCCAATAATCCTTTTTGAGCTTGGATAAAGGAGGGCGCACCCGACTCCTCTCTTTTCAAGCACTACCTGCCCCGTGATAGCCTGTGCGGGGACCGGCTCAGCTCCGGGACATGGGTCCTTCTCGGGGTTTTGTTGTGGTGGCTTTAGGATAAAATACTTTTTTCTCCTTTGTTCCCTCTCCCTTGTGCATTCTGCTCCTGCTCTTCCTCCTGATCCCAGGTTTAATGAATTGTAATTTCTCAATAGCTGGGGAAGTATCGCGCTTCACCAAGGCTGAGGTTGCCTTGAAAGAGGCCATTGTGAGCGAGCGGAGCCGGAGACGGGAGGGCAGCTGAATGCGGGGCCGCCTGGGACGGCCTTTGTGGAGGGAGCACTTTTGTTTTCCTGAAAGATGCCGGGGGAGGGCCAGCCGAGACTGGGTCTGAGGAAGGGAGACACCCATTCTGACCATAAATTATTGACTCCTGTGGTCTGCAAGGGTGTCTTAGAATTTCATTTAGGCATCAGCAAGTGGTTGGCAAGCATGGGTGAAGGTAGCCAGAACAAGTTGGGCACAAGCTTCGAAAACACTTGGCCTTCTTGACATTTCTTCATGACGGTAGTCTAACCTAGAAGTAGAAGTGCAGCTTTCAAAGCTGGGTGGTATTGGTCTGAGCCAGGCAAGAGCCTTCTGACCTGCAGGAAGGGGTTTATAACCTTCCTTAGGTTCAGGCTTGCCTTGCAGATGCCTGGGTACCTCTATGCAGCCTGGGGAGGAGGTGCATGGGGGTCACTTCCATACCCGCACCCCTCCAGACACCACAGCTGCTCAGAGTGGGCGGATGTGGAAGGCATGGAGTAATCCCAAGCATGTCCTACACCAACCCATCCTTACAGACAGGCTGGAAACAACTGCCTTCCAACAACTTCTTCCCCACACATCCCCAGCAAGCTGCTGTAGGGTGGTACAGTGGAAACTTATTTCGAGCGACTGACTGATGTGTCTGTAAAAAGCAAAGGCATCGATTTAATTGTTTTGAGTACATCTGCTTGCCAGCATTTCCACTTTCCCTTTTGCTCGTTGAACAGAGGCTCACTGGAAGAGCTCTTGCAATGCAGCTCCCAGCTCAGTTGAATGGTTTTACTGTGTTTTGACCCTTAAAATCTCATAAATGCTACACAGTTGATTAATGTGCATTTTTCCATTGTCTGAATAAAGTCGCTACAGCCTGCAAGTTAAAGTTTAGATTTTGAGATGACAATACATTTTAGTAGTTTGATGCATCATTTGTTTGATGAACTTGATATGTGTGTTGGGTTTACCTCTCCTTCATGAAAGTAAAGGGGCAAAATTTGTCTTCATTTGTGGGAGGGAACAGAAATGGGTTGCTTTAACTGTTCTTGTGTTTTATTTGTTTTTTTTTTTAACTTAAATACATCCTAAATTTTGTGCTGCATATATGCATGGGCTGGTGAGTAGGAAGAGAATGTTAGTTGATTCTCACTGATTCCATAGCGTAGTGTCCTTGTGGACAGCTGCTGCTGGGGCTGCTGCTTGGCAGCTACTCTGGCTGTGATTACGGACAACTCAAATACTTCATTTTTCAACATTTGCATTTTTATAAAGCCTCAGCTTCTTCAGTGAATCTTGTGCACTGTTGCAGGGTTCAGGGCACTGACTTGTGAATGGGGGCTACACAGGAGAGCCTCCCCTTTCCCAGGGGCTGGCTGGAAATATTTCCGTGAAAACTGAATATTTCCAGATTGTTTCACAGGCACCCAGTGTTTTATCTTGACCTGAATGTGGAGGGCTGACTGTCCCAGAGCATGTTGGATGGAAAGCCCCTCTAAAGAGGGGATAGAGCAGGGAGAGGAGTGAAGGAATGGCTGCAGCAGTTCAGGCATACCATGCTCAAGCAGCCACTATTGTTCACTTCTCTTCTGGATCTATGTGGCCTCTACTAAAAAATGAGTTTAACCACTCAGGGATTAAAAACTATTATAGTGTGAACTAAAAACAGAGTTTTGCTAATGAGTTCATTACACAGTGGTGATTTTGAGCATGCTGTTTGGCACTTCATCTTGTGCCTCTTTTTGCTTCAGTACCTGACTTGTTAGGTGTTAGGAAGGGGTTTTTTCTCAGACAGACTTTGTGACCAGTCCCTTCCGGTTTGACGTGAAAATTAGCATTGACTGAACATCTCCGTATTTTTTGTTTTCCTTGTGATATTCCTGATTCCTTTGTATTTCTGTGATTTCTGCTTGTAAAGATGTAGTAACCGAGGTGGTGATTTAATATTAACTTGTCCAAGGTGGAGTAGCAAGTGAGTCACAGAGCAAGGTTCTCCCCGTCTGCTACTTCTAGCCGAGCCATTTGCTTTTAAAGAACTCATACTGGTGTGTACACACCTACTATTCATGTTGGGTTTATCCAGCTTTAACGAACTCTTAAATTTTTCCTATGAAGTTAATTTTAGGTGGTTTTTTGTTGTTCTTTGGTGGGGATTTTTGTGGGTTTGTCTGCTGGATTAGTAATGTTGGAGGCTAAAGTCCTTTCTGTTTGTGTAGTGACTTCAATATAAATTTTCTCAAGCTGCCCCATCCTTTCCTTCTCATCTCAATATAGAGAGACAAAGTGCAGAGGAGCACAGTCATTTCATGCTTACAGTTTTCAGAGAACTGCCATTAGATGCCAAATTGTAGTGACAGCTTTTTGTGACAGAAAAAGAGTTTAATAAAAGGAGGGTTCAGACAACCTGATGAACTTCACGGCAGACAATGGGTTTGTCTCAAGTGGGGAAGAGATTTTGGTTGGTTTTGACCTAGTATAGGCTGTCAGAGACGCAGGTACAAGTAGCCAAATGGTTTTTCCTTAGGGGTAGCCCCTCGTGATAGCCATTTTTGATGTTTGATCTTTTTAACAGCATGACCTGAGGGAAAGTGGGAACAAAGTCGGGGGCGGGGTGGGGTGGTGGTGAAAGGCAGACATCAGCTTAAGTATTGTTTGTCACTGGCTTTGAATGTCTGCCTCCACGCCGGAGATCGGAGGCTAGAGGACAGTGATCAAGGGCTTGTCTTCAGGCAGAAGGGTGTGTTGGGATGCAGTAAGAAAAACACTGCACTTGGCAAACATTGTAGCCTGGGGTGATATGGGTAAGGGTTCCCTGAGCAGTCCAAAGTACCTGGGATCATGTTGATTCACAGCGGGTTTACCATGACAGGGGAACAAATCTTGCTTCCCAGGGCTTGCAAGACTCTCTGGGGTTCCAAAAAGACCTTGTGAAGAGTGTCTCGCTTGCAGAAGCTCAGTCTCCCTGATCTGCCATCTTGCAACTGTCTCCTTCCCCTGTGCAAATGCTCCCTTTCCTACATGCTAAGGAAGAGGCAAGTGTAAGAAAAGGCACTTCTACATCCTAAAACAGATCGACACCACTCCTAGAAAAGGAGTTACAACTTTTTTTGGTTTGCTCTCGGATGGCAGCGTTGGTGGAGTTAGAAATGGAGTCACTCTGCACTCACGTTCAGAGTGTGTCCAGCAAGCATGCATGCATTTGAATGGTTTTAATGTAGTATGGGTAATGGCAAATTTCTAATGCGGGTATTACTGATGTATTTGATTCAAATATAACACTAAATAGTTATCTTGATATCCGAGTTTGATGCCAGAGTAATTTTTTTGTGTAAGGTGCTTCGTGGGAATCAATGGAGAAAGCAGAGGTGCTTTCCCCTGGCATTGCTGCCATTACATTGTGGTCTTCTGTTCTTTTGGCAGAAGTGAGCCACTGAAAATGTTTCTTGGAGGAACAGCTGCTGGAGACACCTGTGACATCAGGTTTGATGTCACACTCCCGTTCTGCAATCGTAAAATCTCTGGATTTGGAAAATACTGATAAAATGTTGACACAATACTGTGTTCAGACAATGATGAGCGGACTTCGTTTGCAGTCTGTTCTGCACACTGCTGTCTCAACTGTTTGGTGAAACGTAGAAGTTCCTGTGGAGCATCTGCTTTTCACATGCTGCGCTCCAGAGACCGGATCCTGCTGCAGCTTTGGGGTCAGCCTGAGCCCCCCCCGCCCCGCTGGCATTTTTCTTTTTCCTGAGGAAAAAAATCCTTCTCATTGTTAACCCGAGGGGGTTTCCTAAGCTTGCTTTGTGAGAGAAGGCTTGCTTCTTGAGCCTGAACATTGTGTGAAGGGCATGCCCTGCTGAGCACATTCATTTGGTGCTTAGAATTTCTTAGAATTCTTAGAACTTCTGCAAAATTGCAGTTCATTACTTGGAAGGATAGCTGTGGACCTCTGTACAGATGTATTTTTTAAGACAGGAAAATAGAGTGGGCATCTCAGAAAAGCTGGGCTACTTCATCTCCCTGCACAAA
Source organism: Neodrepanis coruscans (assembly GCA_013400695.1). NCBI lineage: Eukaryota > Metazoa > Chordata > Aves > Passeriformes > Philepittidae > Neodrepanis > Neodrepanis coruscans. Next base: position 23,852 of record VYZS01081327.1, on the reverse strand, counting down.
TTTCGTTGGATGAGTAACAGATCCTCTATTAGCCCGAAGTAACTCGATTTTGTTTTCCATGTATCTGGTCTGAGATGACGCTAATAAGAATAAATTAGGAGAGTAACTGAATGAAATTCAATATGTAAAACTAGTGGGCTGATGTTCCAGGCAATGGCAGTGACTTCGGGGGCAGGGGGAAGAGTGAGACTGGAAAGGGAGGCAGAGCCGAAGCGAGACCGCGTGTCCCGCAGCTCCTGATCCTTTAATAAAGTGGGACCGAGAGGGTGAAAATATAAAGGCTGGGGGAGGGGCGAAGGACTTAGGATAGGAGCGGTGGGAAAGCAGGTCATCCTGATTTGCACGAAAATACAACCCTCATTTGCAACTGGCAGGAGGCTGGTGCTGGCCGGCCCTCCCTCCCCCCGGCGGCGGCGGTGGGCACCGGGGAGGTGCGGCGGGAGGAGGGCGGGGGCAGGGAAGGTGCCGGCATCTCCTGGTGCTCCGCCCGCAGAGCCGGCTGGTGCGATGGGAAGGAGAGAGCAGGCACCTGCCAACTCGGGACTTTCTGGAGTAGCCGAACTTGGAGAGCGGAGGAAAGGAGGGGAACAAGAGCAGAGTAACTGCGCGGACAGCAAGAAAGCCCGATTTTTGGTCCCGTGTAAATGTGAATAACAGTTGTGGGTTTTTTTATTTCTCCTGTTTTGCTTGTTAAAACGGGCTGTTTTCAGCCCGCAAGGTTACATGTGAGGGGGAGAAAATCAGGCTAAAGAACTCTAAAATTCTTCGTCAATCAGAAAGATCTAAGCAGATTTAAAGTGATTTCAGGAAAGAAAGGCAGAGGGGAGAAGCCTGGAGAAGAGAAATTTGATGTGTGGAGTTTGAACAGGCTCAGTCAGGCAAACAGTCACATTTCTGCAGCGCCTCCTTTCTATGGAATTTCAACTCCGGGATCGCAGTCCAGCACCTTGAAAATGGTGGTTTTCATCAACACAAAGCTTAAATCTCTCATGAAACTTTTCAAGAGAAAGAGTAAGTAGCCGTGTGTGCTCGCTGCCCTTTCGGGAGACAGCCCAGGAAAATACAGTTCCTTTCTCTCCTGGTTCCTGTCAGGCTCTTTTTGAGTTTATCTCACTCTCGTCTTTGGTCACTGTGGATTGTGAGGGACTTTAGGACCTCTGCTTTGGCACACTGTTGCTTTGGAAGTGCTTTGTCACGGTGATTTTGAAGGAGCCAAAGTTCTCAGTATGAAATGAGGAACTCGGTGACATGACAGGGTGTGCCGGTGTCGCGACAGTCGTGCCCAGGTGTTGGGCTGTGTGTCTTGGAATCCTCATGGTGTGTCAGACATCTGTGTCTGCTTGTGCGGCTATGGGCTCGTGTCTTCTGCAAAAATCTTGTTCTGAGACCAGGTTTGGTTTTTAAAAGATGTTCTGGTTTCAGAGTGCCTTCTAAAAATCATGATTCTTCATCGAAGTCATGAAAGACAGACAAATCACTTTAGAGAGAGTAGTTGGTAAATGTGCACAGCACTTTTGTTGCCTAGTTATGATGACCATTATTGCTCTGATGAGGAGTAAACCTTAATCTTGGTATGGCAGGACTGCAGCCAGACAGTGGGGCTTGGTGGCTGGTGTTTCCCTTCTCTTCTCCAGCCTTACTCCCTTCCCAATCCACCTGCTCAGCCAGGGGATGGCAAGGGTGCTTTTCATTAACTTTACCTTTCACTTTTTTCTGTTAGTCAGGATAATTGATGCCTTAACCAAGTAGGTGGTGATTTGTCCGTTTGTTGTGATTTAGGTTTAGCAAGAATGGGAAAAGTGGGCACAGAATGAATGTGTATCTGTTTTGTTGTAGCCAGTATGTCTATGAAAGGGAATGGGATGCAGGATGAAGACTCAGATGAGGACACCCATTGAAAGCCTTTAAAAACCTTTTTCGAAGTCTGAAACTAATCTAAAAAAGAGGGGCAGATACGGACCTTTCTCCTACCCAAAGTCCTTTTAAGAAAAAAGCAGGCATTGAGCATTAGGCTGTAGATAGGTTTTGAAGCTAGAGGTGTAGCTTATTTTCTTTTACAAATACCAATTATTTCCTTCTGAAATGATTCCAGGAGATGTGCAGTGGGGTTAAGGAAAGAGTAATTTTTCAGATGTCAGGAGGCTGTTGCCTCTGTTTTGCTACTCAGTTTTTTGTGTCTCTTCTGCTACCACAAGGGCATCAGACAAACTTCACAAAGTCATGCTACAGGCAGTGCAACAGCGACAAAGAGAGTGAAGAGAAGATGCGGAGCTGGCGGTGGGGCTTGCAGCAGCAGGGCAGGTGCTTGGGAGGTAGCACAGCTGTAGTGGCCTTTTTTGCTTTGGAAAGCTAAAAGGCAAGGATGTGCAGCATGTTAGCTGAAGGCCAAAGGGTGCCTGGGGGATCATAAAATATGACCCCTAACTGCCCTTTTTCTGTTTACAGCAGGGTGGTGGGATAAGGCTATTCAACTATAGAAGTTTTTATTGATGATAAAGTTGAAACAGAAGGCAGTGGTTGTCTCTTGGGAAGCATAAATGGTAAACAAATCTTGGCAATACGTGCTTTGGCAAATTCGTTGCTAGACTGTCTGTGCAGAACTTGGAACTTGAACAAGGTCTGTATTTTATTTTTGCGCATGTATTGGCTGCAAAGAGGTGGCGAGAGACATCCCTCTTCAGTGCTGTTGTGCTCTGAGCAGTATTTGTCCACGGAGTTGCTTTTGTTCAAATCTGCTTTCCACTCATGACAAAGGAAAGTAGCTAGTTTATTTGCTTCCGTGGAATTTTCTGTCCTGGTTTGAGCAAGCATGAGGTCAGACAAGCTTGTCTTCCAAATGAACCTCTTGTAATTTTTCATGACGACTGTCATATTCCAGGGTCACCTTTGAGCAAGAGGAAGCTATTCTGCACTGCTGTGATTATGGCATGGGAAAACTGACCTCTTTGAAGACTGGGAGCTAGAGAGGGGAAAACAGAAGTTGCAAGTTCAGAGTAAATAAACCAACAAATATAAACATGGGAAGAGGGAAAGGTGTTTCCTATAGAATATAATTTTAGAGTAGAAATGAGAAGCAGAGTGTGTTTTAGCTCCTAGCAAAGTGGGGTTCTGGAGAGCATTGTGACGGGTCTGTAGTGGCAGACAATGCTTCTTCCATTTTTAGATGAGGTGCAACAAACTTTCACGTGGGGTTTCATGATAGAGCTATCTGCAGTAATGTCTAATTTTTTAATTATTGTGTTTCTCTACAGCTGTTTCCAACCTAGACGAAGAGAGTAGATGGTCTGTGCACTACACTGCTCCATGGCACCAGCAGGAAAATGTCTTCCTACCCTCCTCAAGACCCCCTTGTGTGGAGGACCTGCACAGACAAGCCAAGCTGAATCTTAAGTCAGTACTGAGAGGTAAGATGCTGCTGCTGACACAGATGTGTCCTAAAGGGACAATAGTTTTTGCCACAGTCTTTGAAAATGTGTCCAAATTGCAGGCTTTGGAAGAAGTTTATTTGGTTTTCTGCCTGCAGCATATCTGGAAGATTAGTGGGATTTGCCCACTTAAATGTAGGGATAAGGCAAAAAATGCTTTTGCTCTATGAAGAGACAAGTAAGTGTGTTATCTGGAAGAGCACTCTAGAATAGAAAAGGGGAAAAGTTTGTCTCTTTTGACCATTTCGATTTAGTCTTTGCAGTGTTTCCAAAATGGTACCTTCCATTTTAGTAAGTCTTGAATTTGTCCATTTATGGAGTAAGAACCATATCACAGTTGTTTCATTGGGTAATTTCTTCTGTTGTTGTGAAGTGTCATTTCCAGGGCTGTGGTTACTTGTAATAAGTTGGAAAAGGTGCTGAGGGCAGAAAAGGGAAATGGGTAACAGGACACTTTCAAGGACTCCTCCAGAGGTAAAAATGCTTTCTTGCAGAAGGGTGCAGCATATTTTTACGGACCAGTTTTTACCCTTAGTACTTTCATCGAGGGTGTATCTGTGCAGTCTGTCACGGGAGGCATTGTGTTGTCTTAGTGCAGCCATGAGGACAGAGGCAGGAAGCCAGTGGGGGGAGACCTGCAGAACGTCTGTCCCTGGGAAAGACATAAAGTTTAAAATAATAGCATAATGTCTGTGTTCTAGGAACAGTTGGCATAGATTTTTCTTTACACTTGCTGTTTAACAAAGAGGGTTACTCTGCAAAGAGCCAATTCGTTCAAGCCCCCTTTTGTTTCAGCAGGAACTGCTGGTACTTCATATCTTGCAGAGTTAACCTGACTTAAAAGAATTGTATTTTTTATTTGTTTAGCATGACATTTCTGCTTTTTAAATGTGAAGAAAGCTTCATTTTGTATGTCTGAATAGAGAAATGTTTGCCCACCATATTTTATTTCCCTTTCCATTTCCCCAGTTGATTGGTTTTCACTGTCTCTTACTATGTGCTTTTTGTTACCATTTAATAGAGAGATCTTGACAGTTAGTGTTATTGGCTCATGTGTAGCTCAGCAGATAGCCTGTGTGCCCTCTATATTTATTATTGGATTACTACATTTGTGGAGCTCCTCAGCCTTGAAACATTTACTCTTCCCTTGCAGGCACACTTACCAGTTCCTTACAAAATAAAAGTACTTGCCTGCTTGAGATTAAAAAGAGTACTGATTGTGGTTAGCTTTTTGTGAACTTTGGCAACTCGTGCTAATACTTCTTCTGTTCTCTTGTTTGGACTATTGCTTAAAAAATAACTGTGCAGCCTAAATCGCTGCGCTGATTTTCTTGAGTTTTATCAGAAATTTATCTCCTTCAGTTCCATTTTCTATTTAAATAAATTTATGGCTAATATATTTGTGTGAAACCAAGTAATATATGCTGCTTCCCCCAGCTTACACAGCTGGGGAAGTTGTGTAAAATAACAGAAGTTATTTTATTCTGATGGAATTTTTCTTTAGAGCTTCTGCTCTTTGTAAAAAAGAAGCTATTCAGTACTAGTACAACTTACTAGTTAGCCATTTGTGTTAAATAAACTGGCTTGTGTACATCATGTAGGACTCCTGGGTAATGAAGTGAATTTCATGTTTTCAGGATAGTAACTGAGAGAGAAGAAGCTGTGGTAGTGCCTTTATCAGAACTCACACTGCTGACTTAGTGAATACAACTCCGTTATATACTTATTTGTTTAACCTCAAGCTCTTTCCTTGAACCACATTTTTTTCCTCTAACTTTGGTTTTGAAATCACTCCTTGTTGTGGCCTTTAACTTTCCTGAGAAGCTACAGCATGAATTTAACACTATTTTCAGTAATTTCATTCTTGCTTGTCAGAGTTCTGAGTAGTAAGAGAGGCACTGACTAAAGTTTTATCAGTTTTAGTTTGCTACTGCTTCAACCAGCACTGTGAAATGAGGGAGGCAGTGGTGCTTCTTTTAGTATTTGGAGAATTGCGTTAAAAGTTCTGCACCCAGAGCAGAGTTTCATTCAGTGTAAAAGTACTGTTGAAATTATGGCATATTTGTGACAACTGCTGAACAGTTTTTCCACCTGTTGCTTTAGAAAAGACAAAGTTTTCCAAAGCTTCTTAATGGGTACAAAGTAAATTCAGTGTTACATGATGGTAGCGTAGAAGAACTTGAAGAAAAGTAGTCTTATGAGAAGCACCATTGAGCTAGTATAGGAACTTAGTTCTGCATTTCTTAGCCTCATGATGAACCTTGCATTTTGACATCTCTTTGGTATTTCATATTCTTTGTTTGAGGTGAACCATGGGGCGGTAGAACTGCTGTATGTTGACCCAACATGGGTGGTGGGGAATGAATAACATCGTGTAACAAGATGCACTGTACTCCATGCAGAAAAAGTGGGATGAATCCCCTTTGTCTCCAGAAAATGCACAAACTGGAAGGGAGTAGAACTAAAGCAAAATTAATCTTTATTTTGTGGCAAGTAGGAAATGGAGTAGTGGACATGCACAGCACTGGAAAAATACTCAATTTAAGAACAAAAGGTTAGGGATGGAGATACTAAAATGTATATCTAACCTGTGTTGAGAGAAGTAAGTGTGCTGTCTGGTGATCCCTGCATGCTTTTTCAGGAAGCAGTGTTTTGTTTGGGGGAGAAAAGATTTTTTCAGTATTTTTTTGCAGTTTTTTATTTCACTTTGTATATATGTATTGATAAGTCCTCTGCTTATCACACTGTAGAAGTGGATACAGCTTGTGACAGTAGATGTTGCATGGGGAGATATTTCAGGTTTTTTTTAACTTATTACTAGCCTTTTACCCTTTTGAAATCAAAGGGAAATACTGTATTTTTCCTTTATTAAGCTACTTTCAAATACAAGTGGTGAGATCTTACATTCAAGTGTGTTCATAACTGAGGTAAAGCTGTCTCTCCTTGTTTAGACAGGCAGGTGCTCAGCTGCCCTCTGAAGTTTTAAAAAGCTGTATTGTCCAGTAGTCTGAATTACAAAATTAAGCACCTGGAAGGTGGAATGTTTGTGATGTACAGTATATCTTGTTCTTGAGAACTGAAGTTGCTTCATGTAACCTATATCAAAATTTAAGGTTGTCATTGGCTAAAATCAGTGGCTTGATGTCAACTGTGTTTCTTCATTTTAAGTGAAAGATCTCAGTGGCTTAATCTGATGGATAGGGAACAGGAACATTTTCAGCTGCACTTCATAGTCATGGTACCCTTGCAGTATGATTTAAAAACGTTTAGAAAATTATGCAGTTCTGGGGTTGTGGAGATAGATACAGTATTTTTTCTTAATGTTTTGTTTGCATTGGATAAAGCAGACTCTCCCTGTCTCTGGGGAAGGAGCCAGGACCTTGGAGTGCCTGGTGAAGCAAATGGGGTGATGCACCATCCAAGGTGCGTGTTTTCTTACCCTCAGGGCCAAGCTGCTCAAACTGGCCTTTCCTGAAAGCCTGTCTTACTTGGCCTCTTCCTAATGTTTTCATGGTCACCTTTATTGAAGGTGTTTCTCAACATACAGATGTTCAGATAGAAACATAGCAGTATTGATTATTGTGGAGTTTCGTGTGACTCTGTGCCTTGTGCCATTGTGTCCTCCTAGGAATTCATGAAAACAGGAGAAAACGACAGATGGGAAGGAAGAGCTGAGGCTCTACATGGGGCCAGGATCCTCAAAGCAATCTTTTTCCCTTGCACTGTGTACTCTGCTCCAAGGCTGAAGGACTGCTTGACTTGTTTAGTCTCATGTTGTTCATGTCTACTGAGTGGCTTGACTAGCCCTGAGTGGCTGGTCTGCTCAGTAGCAGAGCTGTGAATTTAATGTTGTTCAGAGTGGCATTGTTTTTTAAGGCAGGCTGTTAACTGTGCTGAAGAGACAAGTAGCACATTCTGCAGTGTTTCCTAAGGTATTCTTGGTCCATGAGGCCAAGAGGTTCAGTGGGTGTTCAACCAGAGTCAAAAGGGTAGCACTATAAAACATCTCGCAGCCCTGACAGGGTGCATTGACAGATCTGGCTGATTGCAAGGCCGTATTTAAAGAACCACTGTCTTGAGGAAGTCCCTGGAGTCCAGTGGTCTTCATCTGGGAATGCAGATACAACAGCTGTAGTACATAGCAACAACACAAGTATTTGGTAATAAAAGTAAATTGAGACTAATTCTCATTTTGTGAACTGTATTACATTCTAAAAATGACAGTGTAAAGCATGAAGATGGGGAGGAGACACGGTACTGTTGCAGTGTTGCTTTGCTTAACTGCTTGGAGTGTATGATAAGTGTATGCCTGCTCACCTTCTGGGCAGGTATGCAACATTAGCTGTGTGTTACAGGTGTAGGTCCAGTGTCCTAAAAGGAAAGCCTAAAGTAATCTGGAATGCATTGACCTTGGATAATCTTGCAAACTATGATGAAGTGAAGGAACAGAAGAAACATTCTTATCATGTACCTGAACTCTCTTTGTTTCTACATTTTTTTAACTATTCTATATTCTCCCTCAAATGTGGATATAAGTCAGTTACAGTGATGGGAGCTAGAGCAGGACATACATAGTTGAATTTCTAAGGAACAGTTGTCTTCCTGTTCCTGGAATTAGCAGTGTAGACCTATTTCTATTTAAAAAAATAGAAAAGTGGGGGAGGACAAGTTCTGTTGTGTGTTGTCACAGGCATAAAGGGCAGGAATGAAATAACTGTATTAGTGTTAAAGGGCAAACACAGCCAGACTGAAATGATATCAGGCTGTTAGGAGATAGCCAGCTCCTGAAGGGTGTTGTGGATGCTCTCTGCTCTGTTCAAGTTGCAGAGGAGGGGCAGGGTCTTGGCACACACTGCTGGTCACTGCCCGGGCTGGCTGTCCTTTCCAGCAGATAGATAACAAGCTGTCAGATATGTATTGAGGAAGGTGTAGCTGTAACAGCTGTAACTGTTGTCTATGTGTTGACTTCCATACCTCTTTTCAGACTGTAACTGCTGAAACTCCCTGCACAACTAACTGCCCTGTACTTTGTGCCTTCCCCCCATCCTCCAGGGTAATTGTGTTGATTCAAGCTATGTACATAATATAGGGCTCATTGTTCCAATGTCTGCGATGATTCATTTATTATCTCATCTTTTAAAGAGCTGGATTTGGCTGACTCTAGCTTCTGTTTAGCTTTGTTGGCTAAATTCAAGGAATGTATTTAAGAAGCAGTGATTGAAAAACTTGATTTGTTTTCCAGAAGACATCTGGTTAGCATTGTCAAATAAAACCGGATTTAAGTAGTTAGTCATAAAGCCTCTATTATGTCTTGCTGCAAGATCCTCCAGACAGGTATGTGTTTAGCCTTTGTTTTCTCGGTGCATCTGCCAGATCACTGTTCAGATGAGCAATATTAGGGTCAACCGTACTAGTCGATAATCCTGCTGAGAAGATTATGGACTTAAAATAATCTTAATGTTTCATTAAAGAGCTGCAAAATAGGGGGAAACTACTCCATATTAAGAATAAGTCTGGTTCAGGTTCAGAGGGATGTCAGTATGGGAACTCTCTACCAGCTGGAAACCTTAATGAAGTAAAAGGCCCTTAAAGACGAGAGGTAGAGCATGTGTTCCTGAAAGGCCTTGAAACTGTAAAGTCAAAAAACAGAAATCAATTTGTTTCTCATTATTTTAATTTCAATTGTCAAGTCACTACCAGAGCTTCTGCCCATGCATCCTACTTTTTTTACTGTTACTGAATTAGTTCACAGTACATCTGTTGATGGTTTTGGCCAAGTTCCACACTCCAACTGCCCTTTCTAATAACAAATTTCAAAAAGCAAATATTCAAATGAAATGAAACAGAATTTGACCAGGACTCTATTACTGCACGTTTGAAAGCTGGTGTTTTGCTGCAGATTGAGCTACTTGGAAGCATTTAGGCTCCCTATTTTTAGGTTTGATTTATATAGTGCAGCACTGAGTGTTAAAAACACAAAGGGTGGTTACATGTAGATTGATTGCTTGATACACATGATAAGTGAAAGCAATTGTAGTGAAAAGGTTTAAAGAAGATAAAAATTTGTTTCAGTATAATGCTAATGATTCTGTTTTTTTCTTAAACTTAGACAAATATGTTTCCTTAGATATACCTGAAAGATTACTGAAGCTCTCCCCATTTCAGATCTAAACCTGTAGTAGAGAGAATAAATTAGGACTCTTACTGTCTGTGACATTGTTTTTTCTGTGCTAGGTAAAGCAACTTCCATTTTAGTTGATTACCTTTTTGCTTTTCTTCCTCCTTACTCGCTTAGATTAGGGTGTTGTATGTGCTTGTGTGCAGCATTTTAGATAGCTTTATATTTAATGTAAAACATCCTAGGAGAAAAAAAACAATTAAAAATTCCTTCATATTTTTGTATCAGGTGTGTAGAGTTGTCTGGGAAAGAACAAATATCCATAAAAAATGCTGTAGAAAAAGCAGGGAGAAATATTTTAATGTAGGCATCAAACATACAAAAGGAAGCAAATACACTGTTAAACTTAAGACATCTTGTCACCACTAAATGCAGTCCTATAACACACTTGCAGAAATTCAAATTAACGTGAGACAAACAGTGATAATTATTTTAAGCTCTCCCTAGTGACAGCTTGTTAACAAATACAATTTGTCATAGCTGTTGCATTTTGGTGCCATTAGAAAGGGTTTCTGTATCGCTAAATCGTGCAAATTACCTAGGGAGTTAAAAGGCTAAGATTAGATGTATTTGTTTTTTAAAAGCTCCAAGAAAAGAAAGAAATGATACATGTGTTGCATTTACTCAGCTGTGTTAAAGATTTTTCCGTATTGGAGAGTTCCTTTTAGTCTGGATTCTTCTTAAAAACTTGCATCTGATTTTGACCCTTGAATATAAATCTGACTGTACTTGCTTCCCTCTAATGTTGCGCTTTCACATCCCATCCTTGTGGGCACTCTGTGCTAGTACAAGTATCTGTACAGCTGAATGCTGAAGCAGCTTGGAGACTTAGTCTGGAAGGATGGGCTTCCCAGCCTGACTGGGCCTCCAGTTGCCATGTCAGGACATGCTTCCCAGTGAGAAAGGTGAACATTCGTATATTGGAGGAGATAGACCCAACAGAAATACATTTGTTAATTTTCAGAAAGGTTTATCAGAAGAACCCATTCAACATACTTCTCCATCACAGAGTCCAGCAGCCCTCTGTTAGGGTTATCTTCATCCCATTGGAGCCCAAAACATTTTTGTTTCTGGGAAACTCTGGATAGTATCTGTAATTAAAAGCTGCCTGTGTGTCTGGGTTTGGCTGCTTATTTAACAGAATTAACACAAGTAACAGTCTTAAAAAACGTGTGATAGACCTTTTGTGTTACTCATCAAATAAGAAAGCCTTGCAGTAAACAATTAGGTTTTGCTGGTGGGTTGAAAACTTGCCACTTCAAATGGCACTTGCTCGTGGAAGAATGTGTTGGGTACCAGTGTTCGCAATCTCTGGGCATGTCTTAGGCTTTTCAGTATGTACTGATAGAAGATCTAGAAATACCAATATAAAACTGCATTTTGGGGCAAGAGAAGGGAATAATAGGGAAGGTACCTGCATTGACAAAGGCAAAGCATCTAGAGTGAGCTGGTGAGCAGAAATTTTTTCAGCTGGGCAGCAACAGTACTATATTTGTTGAAAATTCTGATCCATTTAACTGGGAGTCTGAAGAAAATGGTGCACTTGGTATATCACAGCTGAAGTTCATGAACTTGCTTTGTGGTCAGCATTGGTTACAGTTGAGTTGTTACACAAGGGCGTCATTGCTCTGGCTTTACAACATATTTTAAAGCTTTGATTTAGAAGCACTCTCTGTGATAGTCAAGTTCTGCAGATGATACGGGGATTTATACATTTAAGGGGAATGGAATTTGATCCAAGCTGAGTGAATTTTTGGGAGGAATGTAAAGTGATAGAGGCAAGCTGTCTGCTGCATATTTAGATCCAGGGACAAAAATAGTTGCTGTGTTGGAATTGAGTTGCGTTGCTTAGAAGACATATTTAGCATGAGATATTTGTGAGAAACAAGTTTGCCTTTGTACAAGTGTGCTTTTATATATAGTCTGTTTCATCCACACACAGAGAGCTGTGCTTTCTTAACCTCAGTTTACAAATGAGGGACCCATAAAGAGGCACAGAGGGAAAGGTTGTAATTATAGTTAGATTTACTAACCAAAGAGACCTTTGAACTATGGTGCCTGTTTTAATTATGGTCCCAGTCATAATCATTCTTAACAAGCTCTTTATCTTAAAAAGTTACCTCCCTGAAATTCCCTAGTTAACTGCATACTGTTACAGTGCTGTGACCAGGCAGAGAGGCAGCTGTGCCCTTTGAAGAGGTCCCAATTCGGTGCTCAGAATGTCCCAATACACACCAGCAGACAATATGAATGGTCCCAAATGAAGCATAACTCTGACGGTTACATTGTAGGTGACAACCTTTTTGCTTCATCTTCGGAGCACACCATTAGGAAGCTGGGGATGTAGCCTATGCTTGCCTCATCGGTAAATAATTTAAATTGATACCTAAGTGAAAAATACATAAACTTGTAAAACCTTAGGGAACTGTTGGATGAAAAGTACATCATCCTAGAAGTAAAGATGCTGAAATCCGTGTTACGTTCTCCTGCCCCTTGTGAAAAGGACCTGCAGCATTGGACTGGGTGCTGGTCATTACTGGTGGTCATTACTGATGTGGTGAGGAAGAGAGTTAAAGCACAAGTTCTTCCTTAGTTGTCTTTATCCTGAGATGCTTCTCTGTATAGTTATATACTGCAAGCAGAGTGTACATACCTGCTTGGACTCTGAATTTAGGAGGCACATACATGAAATTTAGGTTTTGTCATGTCTGTCTGTAAGATGCAAGTTCTTGACTGGATCTAACCCAGAGTGATTTGCTTGTAAGCAGCAATGTTGGATCAGAAATCTGGGTCTTATGACACCCATGCCTGGCTGTCACAAGCCCATGAGGTCTTAGTTGTCTCAACTCAACTGTAAAAACAAAATATGTATCAAGTGAATTAAAATAATAAGCAGTTATTTACCAGTGGTGAAAGTGATTTTTTTTAAAACCAAAAGCAGTGCTATAATATGTACTTTGATTATTGAAGTGTAGTGTAACTTATAAAGTAAGAGGTAATTTTAAAAAGTTAGCTTTTATAAGACAGATACATATTATGTTACAGACTGTCTGTTTTTTTGAAAAGCTACTTGTAAGAAAGTGATTGTACTTGTGACTGAGGGAGGAACATGTTTGTGGATATCTAAAGAAGAAGGAGTTGGCTCTATTGTTTGAAGACTGAAAAAGATTTCTGACCTCGGGGAGTAAAGCAGCTTTCCACTGCACAGATATGTTCAGTGATGGATAAATGTGTTTCAATATACTAGTCAGCAGATTTATTTCTGTAGTTGACAGTTTAGCTGACTTGTGCAGTTAACAGCCTTTCTCTAGTACCAAAAAAAAAAAAAAAAAANAAAAAAAATCAAAAAGAAAAATACAAAGAAAAATACATGTTACAACATGAAAGGCTGTGCCAAGAAGTCACCAAAACTTCAGCTGAGATAATTTTTCAAGCATGCAGATGCAGCTGTCAGCTCATTGCTTATCCCTTCTTGCCGACAAGGAGATAGCAAGAGGTGGTGTAAAAATAAGTGAAGTGTGTGCTGATCTTTCACCTTTCTTTCTACCTCTTTTTCTGGGAGTTTGTCTTTCAGCAGCTTTGGGCAGCTGTGCCAGGAGGGCAGTGTGTCTGCTCCACTGGAAAGCAGCTCCTGGTCTGACTTATATTTTCTCTTTGGGTTTTAGCAATTAGTCTTGAGTTCTAGGTACTGTTTTTGGATACTGTGAAAATTCAGATGTTTCCAAGACATTATTTTCTTGCCTTTCATTGCTTGACCCATCCAATGGGATGAGTAGCTGTGCAAATCGAGATGGAGCTATTTAGATGTCTGAATAACTTTGATGATAAGTTTCTAAGTTTATACCGGTGAATATCATGGTAGTTTAATTCTTTAACCAGTGCCTTTGCTGGTTACTAATAAATATTTAGAAATGTGTTTTGTTTTTTTTCATATTAAACTCTTTAATACATGATTGTGAGAGTGTGCTTAAGTGTGTACGTGTGGATGTAGACGGCTACAGAGCTTAAGGCCTCATCCTGCAACAGCTGTATGAGCAGTGTTTGCTTACACAAGTAATCTCATTAGGGCTAATTTAGTGAGTGACTGGCTGCACTTTCAGGCCTGAGGTGTGGAGGACTGGTCCGGGGTCGTGGCAGAATGCTGCAGCTCTATGCTGCTGCTGGGGCTGCACCTTAGGGAGAGGTCCCATGCTCAGATGGGGTCCAGCCCTGAAAAGCAGCACTTGGAGCCAGGTCAATATGGGGTACCCTGATCCTGACAGGCAAAATAATAGTTTTATGAAGAAGCTTGTGAAACATGATACCTAATCTTGCACAGTCCATTTACAATTAAAAAAAAAATTATGGAAAATTTCTGAAGATGACTGAGTCTGTCTCCCTCTGACTAGTTAGGCTTCTGGCGGTGTGATGCGTTTTACTTCATATAAACTTCAAGGTACTGCAACTAGTTTTACTGATAGGAAACTCAACAGTTACAAAATATTATCAAAGTTGATTAAAGGAGAGGAAAAGAGCTAATGCATCCGGTCCCCTCCCAGCAAACCCAGCCTTCCATCTGTCGTGGCACAGTACGGTGTGTAGGTCTGAAAAGGTAAACGTTAATCCTGCTTTACCATGGTAATACCATGTCAGACGAATTACTGAGGTATCAGTGCTGTGCCTTCTGTTCATTCATGTGATTTGTCTCTCAAATTATCATGCAAGAACATGATCTCAAGTTGTTGGAAAAGCAATAAATCACCTCTGTGTGTGAGACTTACTACTGTACATTACCAGCTCAGGAGCAGATGCAGTTATGTGCAAGTTCTTTGTATGAAATAGAGAAGGGATCTGGGCTGAGAGGACTCAGAGGTATTTTCATACACTTGATCTGTCACAAAAGCCATAAGCTTTTACATGGAGAGATTGAGTTATTCACAACAGTGCTGAATTCAGTGCCTGTGACTCAAAACTCTGGTGCAGAATTGCACCAGGCTTAGTTGAGCCCTCGCTCTCACCGTGGCATTGCTGGTATCCACCTGTTCCCCAGCTTATTTAGTGGTAGGGAAGAGAGCAGAGATGAGTGATGTACAGCACACATCTCCAGCACACTTCTCTCTGATGCCAGGATTTAGCAAAGGGTGCACTATTGCAATCCTGAGAAAACACACAAGTGGTTGGGTATACGACAGAGGCTTGGAAATGATGGTATTGGGCACTGATAACTTTAACACTTTCTTTTTGGTCATGTACCTCCTGAAAATTATTAGGGGGGCCTTTGAAAGGTTTGTGGCTGCATTTCCCACACACTTCGTTTACGCTTAACTAGAACCACTCTGTGAACACCAAAACTCCAGGCAAAATTCCCTTTTCTAGAAAGGGTTTAACTTGTACCACATAAGCAGAAATAAATTATATTATGATATAATGTAACTAGAGCAATTTTTAAGCAACCCTTGTAATACAGAGGAGATTTTTAAAACTAATTTTCTACTAGTATAGAAGAAGAAGGACAAGAACTAATCTGTGGTTTTAGCTAGCCAGAAAAGCACTTGCAAGACAGCAGAAGATGACAGGCAGCGTCCCTGTGCACTCAGCCTCAGAAGCAGTGAGGGGATGAAGGAGAGGTAGTTCCAGCCTTTCAGTTGTGGCACTACTTAGTGCAGCCACTAATCAGAATTGCTAAGGCAGTGACACTTTCTCATCTTCCTGGTTAAATAATCAGTGTTTGTATGAACAAAGCTGGTCCATCTTGGGTATAGTCATATTAGTGCACATTCCAGATCAGAGTCATGCAAAATTGTGACTTTGAGCTTGACTGCAGCATGTACTGCATATTTGAACTGGCAGGCCCATCCTCAGGAGTGGGCATTTGTGTCCTGCTTGATGCAGTCTGCTGAGGTTCATCCTGGCAGTTCTTTGGCAGAAATATGGAAAAGCTGTGCATGGTTTTGTCTTGGATAATGCGGGAAATGGCAGCCCTGCTGCTAGATCTAGCAAGAATGTGTATGTCCATGATTCAGCTGGCACTAATATATTGTCACATTCTTAAAACTGAAGATTTTTAATAAATGCAGCTGGATGGATCTTTCTGTTACCTAGTCAGCTTCAGTACAGACATATTTGAAATAATGTACATAACTGTAAAAACTTTTGTGCTCTTCTCTGTTTGGGGTTGTCAGAATAGGACAACTTACTGCTCCTCTGGGAAGACGGGAATGTCCGGAGTCTTTCCTGTAGTACTTCTAGCTTCTTCATCGATATTTTTTTATAAAAATAAAGACATTTTATCTGAAAATATGAACCTGATTGCTTACAGAAGACCATGTGCACCTTTAATAATAGTCATGAAGTGGAATGGGAGAGCCTCCAACTAAAACAGTTTTTAAAGAGCACCACCCTTGGTTTGGCAGCAACAGTAGCTTCAGTTAGATGCAGGCACAGAATCACAGAATTAACCTGGTTGGAAAATATCTTTGAGGTCATCAAGTCCATTCTATTACCTAACACCATCTCATCAACTAAACCATGGCACTAAGTACCTCTTCCAGTCTTTTTTTAAACACTTCCAGGGACAGTGACTCCACTACCTCCCTGGGCAGCCCATTCCAATGGCCAGTCACTCTTTCTGTGAAGAATTTTTTCCTAAAAAAAAAAATAGCCTGAACTTCCTCTGGCACAGCTTGAGATTTCTGTCCTTTTGTTCTGTAACCGGTTGCCTGGGAGAAGAGACCGACCCCCACTTGGCTACAACCTCCTTTTGGGTAGTTGTAGTGACCTTGTAGTAGTTGTTTGACCTTGTGTTTTGCTTGTGGGCTGTTGCAAAGTAGAAGGGTGCAAAGTAGAAGATACCTGCCTAAAGCCTCTGATGATGTTTGTTGGCCTTGGGTGCCATCCACAGTATGTGTTTCCTGCTGTGCTGCAAAATGTACAGTGACGGTACATAAAGAGAAAAGCTATTCTTCATTACAGATCTTCTTGTTGGTGTGGTTCACCTGGTCGTTTGTAGCAATCTTGGCTTCATCACAACGTTGCTGCAATAGCTTCTGATGTTAAATGGATTTTGTGTTGTGGACAAATGGAGGTTGTGAGTTTGGTAAGCTGCTAGGTTGTTACTGTCGGTCCAATTGAACTTGTGATGGACTTAAAACTTTAAGTGTTGATTTCTTTATGTTTTTGGAGCTCTTCTGGGCTTCATCTTCACCTCCTTGATTAGGAGAATAAATAAGACCAAACAATTAATATCGGAGCACCCATCTATCAAGCTCCAGGAGAGTCTGTTGCCTCCAGAAGGGTTCTGTGACAGCTTTGACTCCCTGGGTAGCTTGCACTGGAGGACTCTTCTGACAGGACCCGTGGAGGGTGGAACCCACGCTGGAGCAAGGTTCCTGGTAGGACTTGTGACCCTCTGCGGGACCCACACTGGAGCTGTTCCTGAAGGACTGCACCCTGTGGAAAGGGACCCACACTGGAGCAGTTCATGAAGAACTGTAATCTGTGGGAGGGACCCCACACTGGAGTAGGAGAATGACCTCCCTGAGGAGGAAGCAGCAGTAGAACTGTGATGAACTGATAATAACCCTCATTCCCTATCTCTCTGCGCTGCTGAGCAGGGAGGAAGTAGAGAATCAGGAATAAAGTTAAGTGCAGGAAGGAGGAAGGGGTGGGTGGAGCATGTTCTTTAGGATTTGCTTTACTTCTCATTATCCTGCTCTGATTTTAATTGGTAATAAATTCAGTTAATTCCCCTAAGTCAAATCTGTTTTACCTGTGATTGTAACTGGTGAATGATCTCTTTCTGTCCTTAACT
>VYZS01081324.1:4686-61156 GCA_013400695.1 Neodrepanis coruscans | reverse complement strand
TTTTTTTTTTTTTTTTTTCCCCTCCCTACTAGAAAGGAGGTCGGAATTTGATTTCCAGACTTTGGCTGACTGCAAATAAAATGGGACTGTTTCTAGGAGACATGTTGTGACAACGTAAATTATCACATTTTAGATGGTGTTAAATATAGAAATGCCACTTAAGAGGGGATGCATTTTGTTCAGTGTCTGATATTTGTCTCGTCAAGACATCCTCCTGAGATGGTGTCTGTTTATTATCTTCCCACCTTTTTCCTCTATTATTCTGCTCCATCTGCTGACAACGGTTAATGAAAAAGTTACAGCCTTTTTCCGTGCTTCATGGTGCTCGAGAAATGGGGGCAGGTCATTGTATGGCTTGTAAGGGCTGACTCTAATGAGTCTGTGGTGGAGAAATTCCCACTTGCACTTATCCTCCCTGGGATTAAATGCAGGGAGCAGAGGTGGGTGAAAAGACCATGCAAATACACAGCCCTGTGTCTCCATCCAGGGCTGAGGGGCTGGAGGGTCCGCAGGAGGCAGGCGGAGAGGCTGGAGAGACAGCCCAAGTCAGGTAAACCAGGGTGAGGAAGAGAAATATTTCCCTTAGACTGGAACGGCAAAATTCATTGGAGTGAATGTTTTTGAAGTTTATTTGGTTATTTTGGCTGAACCTAGCTCGTTGATGGTTCTATTTCCTTCTCCCCATGGAAAAGCATGTGTTTGGTCTCATTTATTAAATTAAAAAGTGTCATTTTCTTTATGGTGTGTGCTCTCTGCTGCTCCTCAGAAGTTGTAATTGCCTGGAAACTTCCATGGTTTATACCTAAAGGAATCTTAATTTTAATATATTCAAAATTACACCTATTTAAACCTCATTTAGTTAGAAGCAGTGCAGTTTTCCATCAAATGCCTCTCCAAACAGGAGCTGGTTTTGCGTTTAGAAGTGGATTCTCAGTTGTAACTTTATCTTCCCCACCTTGGTCTCAGCTCCATTAAACTTAATCACCATCATATACTATTACCCCTTCAGTTAATGAAAAATAGTTTTCTCCAAAGGTAAAGTATTATAATTAAGGGCCCTGTACATCCACAACAGCTTTTCTGCCTTCCACCTTTTTTCGTATTTAAAATTGGTTCATTCTGTGCAGAGTGAAAGGCCAGAAGTGCTTATGAGACAAAACAATTCTGCTCAGACAATGAGAAAAATAATCACGTAGGATTACATGGCCACAGATAAAATTTTGCAAGAGGTTCTTGTCCCTGCCATGGATCATCAGACAGATCTGATAAAACTCTTAAGTAGGCCAGTGTTGCCCAATAAGTTAATAGCAGTGTTGTTTTTATTCAGAATGATAGCAGGCTGCTTTTAAAGCAGTAATGAGACTCGCGCACAATGGGATATGTGGTCTGGCCAGAGATCCCAGCCTGTGGTAGAGAATTAGGTTCATCCCTCCATCCACAGCACCCCAGGGCATGCCAGCAGTTCAGAGAGGTGACAGTTCAGGCCCAATTGAGCTAAAGTGAAATAATTTTTTTGGTTATTCACAATATCACTTTTGTCAAAGTTACTAATTTTTCTCCTGTGCACTGAATTAATTTTATACTCTCCTCCTCACCCCCTAAATTTAAAAAGTCCTGCATGGAGAATTCCTCATCTGTGCTAATAAAAATAAGTTCTTGTGTATGTTCTTGTGATGCACATCCAGCTATATAAATATAGATGATTTGTAGCTATACAAAAATAAAGCGGGATTTTCAAAAGCAGTTTAACTACTTCCAGCTTAAGTTGGTTGGAGTAAAAGCGAGGACAGTTTACAATTAAATTCACTGGGAGCTGCACTAGTCCCCTGCTGAGTGCTTTTAAACATTCGTCTCCTTAGACTCTACGGGAAGAGAAATAGACTGTATTTATAGCCATCTTGTTTCAATATAAACATGTCAAACTGTAAATCTCAGACACAGAGATGGGCTCAAGCTGAAAAATTCAAATCCAAATTTCTGATATTCTCTATTTCAGATCTACTCCACTGTGAGCTTCAGGTTTGAGAATCTGGGACTGGATTTTCATTTAGGTCCAGCTCCCCTGCTCACATTCAGAGAGAGGTGACTCTCAGACTCCATGTCCCACCACACTCTCATTATACTTCATGAACTGGATTAGCTCCTGATTTCTCTCAACTTCAAGGTGCTTATCGGAGTGGAACACCCTTAATGTTTCATCACATATGTCCCTAATAACCTTGGTCCCATTCAGAAGAACATGACACATTTCCTCTACATTGGAAGCAACATGTACCTGTCTTTGGTTTCACAATTTTGCTCTGTCTGTCTTTGTGTTTTTCTTTCCATGCCCTGTGCTGAAAAGAGCCTAATAATACAACAGCAACAACAAATATAGAATTGTGGCTATTATTAGTGTTGCACAGGTTTCTTGTTGGGAACAGATCAGTTGGAAATGGGCTGTGTGCCACAGGACAGGCACTGCTCCTGCCTCCTCGGGCTCCTCCGATGGCAGTTGGAGATTGGAGAAACACAAAACAAACCCCAATGAAATTTGGCTAATTTGGGAAAAGACAGCGACTACTGGTGTGTTGACAATCACAAGCTTGTTTAAGCAGTAGATTCGAGGAAGAAAGGGGGGGGGAAGAAAATGTTTCCATAACGACTGACACGTGAATGCTGTTAATGTTCCCGTGAGGTGCCAGTGTGTGTTCATGGCACACGCATCTCCTAAAAAGGTGTGCGTGCTCTGCAGATGTTTTCTTGGAGTGGGAGATGTCCTAATAAGCAGGTACATTGTTCCACATATTTAATCATGAACGGCAGTGAATGGCTGTTTCAGTTCTCCTGACCCTTTTTTCTTCCCTCTTGACCTTTTCCTTTCCTAGCCTGTCACAAATGAAGAATGATTATTAACTGAAATTAAAAAAAAAAAAAAAGGAAAAGAAAGTAAGGAGATTAGGCTTGTGGGAGAAGGGGGACTTGGAAACATAAAGGAGAGTGGAAGTGTGTTATGTAGTATTTGTTTTCTCTGCTGCCATTTTATTGCTTTTCTGGGAGCGCTGCCAGAAAAATGGCGAGTAGCACTTTAATTAAAGAAGGCTCTGTGTGCACTCCAGCTGTTCCTCATGTGACTGGCCTGTCTATGGATAAAGCAAAGGATGCTCCCACCAGCTCGCCCAAATCAATGCTAACCTAATTCCCAGCCACACACTGCCGAGCGTTCGTGCAAACCTGCAGCATTTGGGGCACTGTCTGCGAGCCAGACGCTTGGCACTTCATCCTGTTCCTGGTAACTTCATGGATCTGAAGGCAGAATCTGGCAGCGGCATTGCTGCGAGTGCAGGAGTGTGTGGAGGGAGGTGGAGCTCCACTTAAAACGTTTTCTCTGTTTGCGGCAGTCCACACTGCCTGGAAGGAAGAGCATTTTGGGGTTGGTAGTAGAAGGTTGGGTGGGCCCCCACTGAAGTTTCTGGGAAAGCAGAAATTGGCTGTGAATGAGTATGACTAATTTTTCCTTAGTCTAGTAACCTAGATCTAAGGTGCCCTAGGTTCAGGGAAGACCACTGTATTCGTTTATATTTGTTTATATATATAAATTTTATTTTTCTGAATTTGGAGTTTTTGCTGTGAAACAGTTCTGTAAACCTATTTTCTTGTGGAAAAAAAATATTTATGGTGGTGATGTAGACTATGTAATTCCTTAAGACATGAGGTTGGACTGAGTTCCTTTTTTTGCTACAGGGCCCCTTTGCAGCCCTCTGCCAGTTTGAAGGGCATGAAGATGAATGTGATGTTTGTGCCCACTGTAAGGCCATTCTCCAGTGCCAGACAGGCGTAAAGGGGCCTCTGTAAGTGAGAGAGTCATAAAACCCTGTGTAATAAAACCCTGTGCTTTTGTTGCAGCAGCTCAGTGGCATTACTGCCTTCATGAATGTCACTTCTGACGTACTAATTTAGGTGCGACATGAAACGTCCAAGTGTAACCTGAAGTGCCCCACAGCTGAAGCACTTTATTGTTCTTTCACACACCTCACCTACCAGTAACACGAAGCTGCTTCCTTCCACAATGGTGTGGAGCTGAGCCTCCTGTATTGACCTGCATGAGACCTTTTTTGGGAGCTTTCCAACCCTTTTCCTTTCATAGCCTGAGAATTGCTCTTTCTGTATTTGTCTGTCTCCCCACACATCCAGGTCTATTCACATGGTTTATGGCAGTGGAGGTGAATTGATATAATACATTCAGGAGATTCAAGACCGAACTATTGTATTTCTGAAAGTCAACTTCAGAGTACTGGGGACAGGCTGTACTTCCTCCCCTTTCTAGCAAAAAGGGGAAATGGATGCTAAACCTGATAAAGAGGAGATGTTATCTGAATGTGGCAGAAACAAAGAGGTTTAGATGGAGTATTGGTGTGCAGGTGGGAGGTTGGAGCTCTACCTTATATAGTTTGTCCCGCCTTAATTTGTTTGGAGAACACCTCACAGTATCTGAATAACTGTTGATGCATGTGAGTAAGATTTTAAATAAGGGTCATCTCAGTCCTTTTTGGTGGAGAAGCCATGTTGCCAGCAGTAGATAGTTTCTGAGCAGTAGCTGGAGGCTCTTGTGTGATTTTTCCTTTGTGTGTTTATTGTGAAACCCAAATGATGTTCTAGGCCCTCTCTTTGTACACCCACCAGATTGTCGTTGCCACATTTTGGGTCCCATCAAACATAGCAGTGAGTTTTCCTCAGATATGGAAGTATGTATGGGGACTCTGTTGTTAATGTCTTCGGGTCTGCCCATGGTCATCTCCTCAGCTTGTGAGCTGGCTGTACCCTCTGCTCTTTTCTGGAAGTCTGAGGTGTTCAGGACTTTTTTCTTTCACATTCAAATGCTTCCTTCAGTGTCACACTCAAATTTCACCTTCAGTGACACCAATTCCTTTGCACCCCAGCTCATTTCTCTGAAGTGATTTATCTGTCTTCTGCAGTCCAGTTTCTCTTTGGGTGATGTTATAGGAGGCTCATTTGTCTGGTGCTGCCTTTCAGCTAAATACCAGATTGTTTCCTCTACCCATGTAAGTTTCTTTTACAAGAAAACTCATAAATTATTTTCTGTTCCCTAAACTTTATTTTTTGGCTTGCTAGGCAGTTTACCTTCTCTTCACATACATCTGAGCGAACTTTCTTTGTCCTGGCTGCTTTGAAGTACAGGCTCAGAAGCAGCAACAACTTCATGACATAAAAATGATCTGGGCAGAGTTGGTGCTTATACAGGAAGCCCTTTACTGTTCTGTGCATCAGATGCTGGGGAATAATATGACAAAGGATTTCTTTTTCTTTTTCTTCTACAGTGATATGGCTTCCTTATTAGCAGAATTATTTCCCAAATGTATCTGGAGAGGGCAGTTGTGCTGTCCTGGTTTACTTCTAATGCTTCTCACAAGTTTTCTGTTCTGCAACTCCCCCAGTTAGAAGCAGGCTAATGCATCTTTTGGCAATATGTATTTATTTATTTATGGTCCAAGTCTTTGTTGATTTGCTGGAGGCAGTGGTTGCCAATATGCTGGCCACCCTAAGGGCACAGCTTTTACTGTCTGTTGTGGTCTAGCAGGCGCCCTTATCCCTCAAGTACACCAGGCTTTGAACTGAGGTTCTGTCATCTTTGTGTAATCGCTATTGGCAGGAGATCTGCTCCCAGTGTCTGCCTGCCTCTGTTGGGTGATGTCTTTCCAAGTTCCTCCTTGGACTCCTTGACATCTAGACAGAAGCAGCTGAGAGTTTTTCTTGGTCCAAGTCCTGCTCCTGTTGCCATCCTTGTAGGCTTTGCTCACTGCTGTGACAGCCCCCTCTCCTTTCTGTCCGGAGTTGTACCTATTTCTTGTGATATGTGGTTCCCATCACAAACTGGGCACTGCCTTTTGCCATTTCTTCTTAGAACATTTGACAACCAGATGCAGAAATGTCCATGATACAGTGGTCTCTGGCCTGTGGCATTTAGTATAGTTGTCTGTCCAGCTTGACTCTCTCCTACCTCTTTTTCCATGAGGTCCTGTTGGTCTAAGGCAAACTACCCTACACAGGAAACACAGATTTGGTTTTTGGACTTGTAAATCAATTTTCCATGACTGGATGGCTTTTTCCAGTGGAAACATGGGTGTTGTAGGAAGTTGGTTAAATAAGTTTGATGTCAACACAAGGTCAGGATGCAGCTGAGGCATGTACCCAGCTTGGTGCTGCAGCACTCCCTGTCTTGCTAAAATAAGTGAGTCTTTGGGATTGAGAGAGGAAGGGCATTTGAGGTGGGGAAAAAAAAATGCAGGCAGAGGTGACCCAAATTCAAATCTGTTTGTCTGACTGATGCCTTTTAAAGCTCTTCTAGGCAGGAGAAGAGCAGCTGTACTTGGCTGAGGGCATGTCTGCAGCAGATGAATGGAACTCACCAGGAACCTTGGAGTGGGATGGCATGGCTGTTTGGCACAGGGCTGCACAGCAACATTAGCCTGGTTCTGGAAATGGCACAGATGAGTCATGCTGAGGGGCAGGACGTGGTCAATAGGGAAAATGTTCTGCCTGGTGCAGCTCTGTACTGCTGTTCCTGATAGTTTTTTTCCCATGAGGAGCAGAGATCTTGGTATGCAGCTGTGCCTAAATCCATCCCCAGTGACCTTCCAGACCAGCTCCTACCACTGTGAGTCCCACAGAAACCACACTGGCAATGTCTGATGATGAGCGTATGGAGCAGGACTGAGCTGAGATGACCATGTAAAACAGAATGATCAGCTACCTCTGGTCTTCCTGAATACAATAGATAGATAGATGCTGGCCAACCATGACCTTGGACACCTTGGCAAATCAAAATTGGATCTAGTGCCAGCACTAAAAAATCAGTTTAAAGGTTGGTCTCTGCTCAATTCTGTGTGCATTGAAACATGTCTGACTCGGTACTAACATGCTATGCATCATAAATATGAATAACAGTGTTTTGGACACAGCTTACAGTAGCTGCTGAATTACTTCCTGCCCAGGAATGGTGATGTTGCAAACCAGGGGGTGTGGCTCATGAAACGCCACACCTGGCACACCACCAAAGCTCATAAAATGTTACTTTTGCTGTAGGACAGTAACACTTTTCTCAAGCAGGACAAAGCAGCTGGCTGGATTCCCACGTAGGAACTTTCTTGGATACTTGGGAAGTGCTAACAGAATACAGGATCTTTGCCTGTCCGTGCTTTGAGTGCAGTGCAAGTATGCAGTACAAGGGTATAGCCATAGTTTCTGCTGTGATACTACTGCTGATGGGCTCAAGGAAGCTGCACTGGGACCAGAGCAATGGGGAACAGTGGTGTGTTCAGGCTGAATTGCTCCAGGGAGTGAATGGGACTGATAAAATACAAGATGCCTTAAAGCTCTTTTGAAAACTGAATTAAGTCTGCTAGTCTGGTGTACAGTATTGTTATTGTCAGTTGTTTTTCTTAACACAGTCAGGACTTCATGGTATCAGGTGTAGTTTGGAGTTTGCAGTCTAAATAGAGGATTAGCAACAGCAGGTGGGGGACAGACAGATGGGACAGCAGAAGGAATCAGGGCCATGATGCCAGCCAGAGGAGCAGGTTGTGGTGGCACCTTAGCAGAAACTTATGAAGGATCCAGATTCTTGGAGGTATTCTGACAAAGGAGAAACTGAAGGATCATCTCAGCTCACAGAAGAAGATGTGGAAAGCATCAGGGTGCCTGTCTGAAAGTGTGGCTGTGGAAAATTGTGTCACAGGCTGAGCTCTTATGAGGTGGCCGCTTGGCCCAGTAGTAATAGGTAGAGGAGAGAGGGGGTGGAAAAGTGCCTGTGTTGCAGTCGGTGCTCTGGGGTGAATTTTTGAGGACACAGAGGTACAAATTGTGAGTCTCTGAAGCAGCATTCAGAGTGGCTCTGAAGGGGAGAGGTTTGTATTTGTGAATGACAGAAGAGATGATGATGCAATAACCGAGAAACTGAGAATTTGGCCAGGCTTTTGGCTTTTCAGAATGACAGAAAAGGCCATGTCTCAGTAGTGGTATTTGGACTGAACCTAGAAGGTTTAGCTTGGCAGTGCTGATCCTGGGGATGTGAGCTGGAAATGCTCCTGGAAGGGTGATCTCTCTTTCCATCTCTCTGACATGGAAAGGAGTGAGAGTCTATAGTCTGTCTCAGTGACAAAATCCAGGCTCACAATTGAGAGTTGTCTAGTCTCACAGTGCATGACTGTCTGAGTGGGTCTGGAATCAGGGTTGAACCAAGGGCCACCTGCATGGAAGGAAGGATGGCTGAACTTCTCTCTGAGCTGGGAGTGGTCTTGGAGGAGATGGGAGAAGGCAGCATTAACAGCAGGAGCCCATCAGGGTCCTCTCATCAGGAGACAAGAGAGGTGAGGAGGACCTTCAGAGAGATTATGAGGAAGGTATAAGTAGAAATAGGACAGAAGAGTAGCATGGAAGCCAAAAGAAAACTAATCCTCAGAAAGGTGAGATGCCTGAGAGGGGATTTAGGGAATGCAAGGAGACTGGAGGCAGAGAATTGGATTTGAGATTGTGAAGACAGTTATCTGGAAACCAGGCAGTCTCTTTGGCCAGAAATGTTGGTTTCTGTATGTCTGCTTTTGATCTCACTATGAACATTAGTAAAATATTTCCACTTTTCTGGCAAAGTGAATGTCTCTAGACCATACAAATGCTCAGTGAAAGCAGCTCTGTTATCAGAATGGTGGCCAACATTGCAATGACATTATACAGCTGTTTGGGGCCCTGCAGTTTTGCCTGCACTCATCACCTGCTTTTGAACTGGTCCCAGTTCTTACTGCTGACCTACTGGAAACCTCTGCTTTGCACCAAGGAGCACAGGGAGAAGATGCTGTATTTCTTCAGTTGGTGCCAAGCTATTGTGATGGCTGATGGAATATTTTGGCAGCTAAGCTGTAGCAATGAAGGTTTGTGCTGTAGGGCCCAGTTCTAGCAGGAGTTTAAAGGCCTTAATATTAAAAAAAAAGAGGCCTCACTGAATGGGCAAACAGCCAAACCATAGTACATAACCTCTGAGCACTTCAGGAGTATTTTTGTAGCAGCTGGATGAGAATCAGTTGATAGAGACAGAGCAGGGGAGAGTTTGAAGTGCAGCCCTTCTGATCATTTTTCAACATGCTGGATTGTCCCTGCGCTCCCTTGGCAGGAAACCCAAACCGTGATGCACTGCCTTTCCTTGGCCACCTCCATGGTGGAGCTTCTGGGGCACAGGGTCTGAGGGAGAAGTGTTTACACTTCTCATCCAGTGGGAGAGCTGGGAGAGCAAGCACAGGCACTTCAAACTGTAATGTGATAACAGGTTTGCCCCCATCACTCACTCCTACTGCTACTAATAGAGCAAGAGAGGGAAATTCCTCAGGCATGTGGGATCTCTCAGCTGTGGAAAAACCACCATCCTGGTCTTCCCCGCTTCTTTGTTGAAGTCAGTGGCTGAACTGCTATTCATAATACAGACTAATTCCATGTAGTAATCATAGAAAACAAAGAGGATACACTGAAAATATCAGACCCAGGCTTCTCAGAGAGGCTGAAAAGAGAGGGCTGCAGAGTCTCACCCCTCCAAAATCACTGCCTAGTGTGGCTGCATGGCCTGGGACAGGAGTGTGACAGGGAGGAGAATCCCCATTCCCAGCAGAGCCACATCTCCACAGCATCAGAGAAATAACCTCCCAAACACAAAGTACACTGGCCACTGTGCATCAGTTTACTTGTCTTCTACTTTTCTGGCAGGCAATGAACTTACTTTCCTGGTTTTCAGACTTGGATTTGGTAGGATAGGTGGCGCTACAGTGGTCTGGTAGAGAAGTGGGCTGCATGATACATTTGGATGACCTGAGTGTGTGGTACCTTCTTCCTCAATAAACCCACTGGCAGATGAATTTCCTGAACCAGTAAATTCATGTGAGCATCCATCCCAGCAGAGACCAGGCCCAGCTTCTAGCAAGACATTGTACACACACTGCCCTGCTTCAGAGAGATGGGTTAGAGGACACTGTAAGTAGAAGTGACTTACCACACGCTGTGTGGTGTACCAGTGCTGCAGCCATGGCAGAAAGCATTAGTCCCCAAGTGCTTCCATGTTCTCTGCTCATCCACACTGCCTCTTATGCTCAGCTTAGATGTAGATGTTCCAGTTATGTTCCAGTTTATCATCCAAAAGCTTTGAGTTTTTCTTACTCCTCTGAGGCCAGCAGACACGGGTGGTAGTTGAAGGCTGTCCTTTTGCTGGCCATTTTGGCCATGTGAAGTTACTTTGGAAGGTCTCTCCTTGCTGTAAAAACAACTTAATGAGTTTGCCTTGTCCTTTGCTACGTTTTTGATCTCATTGTCACACTAAAAGGACTACTATGGTGGGCTGGCAGGTTTCAGTGTGCTAGGGAGGGGAAGCTAAAGATGTGGTCTGACATGAAGAGAGAGAGATATTGCTCATTTTGATGAGCCCTACTTTCCTGTGTGCTTGGGGACCCATGAAGCTCCACAAACCAGCCCATCTGGGTGTGAGGGTCATGCTGGGAAGGAGAGACACCCCTCTGCAGGACTTCTGTCTGCACTGCCCCAAGGAGCATTACTGGATAAATGTGTGCATCTGCATGTGCATCCACTTTAATCACTCTTTAACTATGCAGCTGCTCTCCATAGCAAAATACTGTATGAGAGTAATGGGGTGACCCCAATTCCCCTTTTGCTCCTGCAAAACCTGTTCATATTCTTTCTCATGCCTCAGAAACTACTGCAGAAGGGACTTCCCCTCTCTCACACTCTTTTTCACTTTGTAATGAGAAGAACAGTCTTTCACTGTTAGGTTTTAAAGTAATCTTCTTCTGTCAATGTCGGTCTCCTACATCCAGCAGCACTGGTTGGACCTTACACCAGAAAACTGTGCGAATGAGGTGATGCATGTCTGACCACCCATTGCTTTTCCTCTCAGTTTCCCAGGAATTGCTGTAAAGCCATTCCCTACCGCTGTGGCCAGTAGAGTAATGCAAAGGAGGGTCTGGCTCCAAGGTCAGTGAATGGCGTGCAGTCCCCAAACTGTGAAGGATTTTGGACAGAGTCTTAAAGGAAAAGGCTTGGTAGGGATTTTTAGGGAAGAGTTTGCTGCCAAAGAGAGCGGCACCAGCCTGAAGCAGGGGCTGTCCCCCAGCCCTTTGTTCCTCTGGGTGGTCGGCTTCCTCCACCCGGCACGGCACAAAGGGCCTTTGGGAACTGGCCCAAAACTGAGGAGTGGCAAAATGCAGTTAGTTCCCCTGCTTTTGTAAAAAGCATGTCTGGCTGCCAAGGGAAGTTTCCGTATCCTGCTGCCTTGTGTTCGCCGGGGCTCGGCTGGGACCTGCTGTGCCTCCAAGTCCTCAGGCTGCGACCGGAGTCTGGGAGCTTTGCTCCTTCCTTTGTACAAGGGCAGAGAAGACAACAGTCAAGTGTTTTCAGATTTTCTGACTGATTTTTGTTTATTACAAAGCTGGCTGCCCATGCCAGTTTTCTGACGTGGGTTGAGTGTCCTCAGGACATTTGCTTTGCTTCTGCTAGGACTGAGCTTTTTCTGGAGACAGAGGGACTGATTGGAAACCTGGGGAGGATGCTGAAAAGATGGTTGTGAGCTTGAGGATGCCCCCCCAAAAAGGCCTGGCTCAGGGCAGGGTTGTGAGTGAGCTATCTTGCTTACAAAGCAAATGTAGTGTGGGGAAACCACTAACTCCTAAAGACACTGGAGAAAACCATCCCCTTTTGTGCACTCTGACTTGAATAAATTGTGAAGGTTGTCAATAAATAATGCAATGGGTTCTTTGGTCCAGATCCTTTCCTTGTTGTTGATCTTGTGCTGAAGGAGTTTTGCCAACATGCAGGGAAAAGTATTGGGACAAATTATAGCACAGGCTTTGTAAAAGGGAATGAATGAAAAAGACTGGAGATACATGAAATCAAATGACAGTGTTTGTTGGGAATTACTGTCATGTGGAGAAACTTTTCACAGATTGGTGCAATTAGCTCATGTCAAGATGGTGTTTAAGCTGTAAAATCCATCCACAGTGGTGCGATGGGCAGACGATTGTGAGGATGAAAGCAGGCTGTCATTAAAATGAAGATGCAATTACAGGAGGTGTTTTAATTTGAGTTTATATAGTACAACAATTTGCAGATAAAAAATTCCTACTTTGGGAAAATTTGGGGTTTTGGCTTTTGTTAATTTTCTGACAAGACAGGGACTTTGGTGTGAGTTCATGTGCTGGAACACTGTAGCCTAAGGCTGTCTTCTACAAACGCACCTTTCAGGCCATAAAAACAGGGCCTGGATCCACTAGACTGGAGAAGCTGCAGGCAGCTATCATACTGGATCAGCCAAAGATAGCACAAGCATACTTAATCTTGCATGCGTGTGTAATATGAAAATAGGAGTAAGTGAAAATCTGCCATTTGTTTGACAAGAACAGCTCCCAGTCTGGGAATCACTCTGCTCGATGGTCACGTTTCACACAGAAGAGAAGCCAGAGCATGCAGAGAAACTCTGAAATGTGTAATGTGTTTGATATGAAAAGCATGTGAGACTTTTTTCTGTTTTCTGGGGGGAATTAATATAATAGAGCTGTCGCCTTTCATCAGTCAAATTTGGTGGCAGCTGAGCTCAGGGACAGTAGTGGAGAGGAGGGCATGCAAAAGGTGTGGAGAGTGCTGGAATTTGCATCACAGAGAGGAAGGGATTTTTCTGTTCATCTCGAGGAGAATTGAAGGAATATTCTTTGGGGTTTGCTTCTGTCAGAGACTCTGACAGATCTTGGACTGAGCTGAGCCTTCTAGGGTGGGCACAGAAAGCAGAAGTGTGTGCAGCAGAAGTTGCTGCCAAAGGAAACCAAATCCTTTTTTTGGAGACATTGTCAGGGTTATTTAGAGGTAGATTTAAAATGTGCTGCTATTTTCCCTGCAGTGAGGAATACCTCTGTATGAACTCTTCCCAGAGGATAGGCTACACTGCCGAGTAGGAGGGAAACATCCCTCCCTGAGCTCTCATCCAAGTGTGTTTGAAATGCAGTGGAGCTGACACAGTTCAGGAATCTAAGAGGCACTCTAGTGCAGAATTCGGTATTCTATGCAGTTAATGTCCTATATACCATTTTACAGCCTATATATTCAGAACTTTGTATTGAATAGGTTTATGTACAGTGTCTAGGACACTAACATTTGCTCTCACTGCAGTCATAACTTTGCTAGATACTGTGTGCCCCTGTTCCTGCTAGCCCAAGTCTTGACATTATCAGTATATAACCATCTCAGTATAAGCATCTCCTGGGCACGGATGGAATACCATGAGGTCTCACAAGGGTCTCTACAGGTAAAAGAAGGTAAAAGACTCTCAGCAACTCATCAGAGATTACATGTCCTCAGGACCTGGCCATGGCACTGCCTGGCAGTCCCAGCAGAACATTTGGAGGGGTTGTGCAGGGGATTTTGGACTTGGTTGCTGCCCTACTTGCCCCTGTGGAGCTCACAGCACTGGAGCTGCTGCTCTGAGATACTTTCCTTTTGGTTAGATTTTTATGTTGGCTTAGTCTTGGCATCTTTTAGGTTCCTGAGATGGAACTGCCACAGCCTGTTGCAGACAGAAACCTGGGGTCCTCCTAATGGCTGCCTCCAATGGCTGTGCTTGACAGTAGGATGACTACCTGCAGTTCTCAGGACACATCAAGCATCTTTCTGTGCCTCTACAAGTTCTTCTTTTACCCACACAACAGCAGACCTGAGTGACCTCAGAAGAGTGTGTGATTGACTAGAATTAGCAAGAAAGTGGAGAGACCAAGTGTGTTGTTTTCTGCCTGATTTCTTTTCAGAGTTATATGAAACACTGGGACATTCCTCCAGTAAATGATATAATTAAGACTTAAGCTCAGCTCTCATTATCAGTGTATACGTTGAGAAGAAAGAGATTGAACAATTCTATTAAAGCTGCACAACTGCAGATAAAGCCTCAGACAGAGAACTGGATCTGCCCGCTTGTACATGCCACAGGTTTCTGTCACCCATAGAACACACCCTGAAGTCCTTGAGTTTTTTTAGGAGGCATTAACCTATGCCAAAGTCTCAAGCTTTTCAAGAGGAAGTTGTACAGGGAGAATCAGAGTGAAAATTGAGTTCAGATCTAGGGATCTGTTTTCCCACTCCCAAGCACTAAGTGATGTGATATGATGTGGAAAAGGTCTCTGTGCTAGCCTTACACAGGCAAACTGGTTTCACCTACATGTGGAGCTAAAATGGGAGAGAGATGGGATATAAGCGTTTTGATGTGGGGGTGATTGGGTAGGGCAGTCTCACTCCAGACAGGAAATCCAAGACACTGACCTGTCTCTGCCTTTCCCCACTTTTCCCTTCTTGCTACTTAATTACAGCATCTTAAGCACACTACAAGTTGTTTGGGGTATGGGCTGGTTTTATGTATGCTATAGTAAGCTGTGCAGTACCTGCCACTGAAGGACTCAGATCCTGACAAACCCTTGGGCTCCCCAGGATGGATGCCTGAAATGTCCTTCCTTGATGTGTGAACTGTCACAGCGGCAGGAACCTCTTGTATCAGACAGAAAGTGCTGCCTGTTTGGTCATTGTTGAATCCCTTAGCCCTGCATTTTTGATTGTTCATTTGCTTGGACAAGGCTCTGTTCCCTTCTCCTGGTGTAAGGCATTATTCACAAGCTCCCATTCCCTCCTCCCTGAGCAAGGCATCATCCACAAAGTGGTGAGCGCTGTAATAATCCAATTTCCCACCTCTAAAACAAC
The DNA here is from genome assembly GCA_013400695.1 of Neodrepanis coruscans. Lineage (NCBI taxonomy): Eukaryota > Metazoa > Chordata > Aves > Passeriformes > Philepittidae > Neodrepanis > Neodrepanis coruscans. The sequence goes on along the minus strand of VYZS01081324.1, from coordinate 46,378 downwards.
CAGTTTTGACTATTCGCCTGGCATTCACACACTGAACAATAAAATACTATGGTTTGTAAGCTGCTTGTTTGAGCAAACCACACTGTGAGCTAGGGGAAGCTGCTGGGTCTCAGACTGCAGCTGGGGATTCTTCTGATAGAAAAATCTTACTTTGGGGAAAAACCTGGAACATGGAGGTCTTTTTATTTGAAGCATATCACCATCCCATCCTTCCACTGCCTGCAATTTCCAGCAGAGATAACACAAGTCTCTGGAGTATATTGTGTTCAGAGTGACCTTCAGAAAACTAGTGCCATGACCTTAGTGCCATGCCTGAAGCAGATCTGTCTGCACCTGCCAATATAACCAGAAGTCTGCTATGAGGAGCAGAAGGTGTTGCTTCTTGGTGGACCTGGCAATTGGCTTGAAACCTCCTGTTCAGTTCATATTTCAATCTGGTACTGAAAGCATTTTTTTGCCCAGTTTCTAAATGGATAATGTCTCTCAGTTTCTTATTTTTGTCTGGTAGGCATTTTTATACCATGTATATTTGCAAAGATTGGCTTTCTTATAGATCACCCTTATACTGCTATCTCATCACTGCAGTTATTGCAGGCCTAGTCAGTATTTTTGATTCATGGTTGCATAAAAATATATATGTTATTCAGGACAGGACACTGGCAGAACTTGTGACATGATTTAGGAGCATTTGATGATCTCTTAGTTATTTAACCTGAAGAAGGTATTAAGCCTGTCCTCCCACCACTGTATATGACGTAAATGCAAAACTGAGGAAAAAAGCAGCTAGATATCCACTCTTTTGCAGGTGGTTAATGTACATGAAAAGGATTTTGTATTATGTATTTGCATAAATAAAGACAGCATTACTGGTAGGTAGTACCTGGCTGGCATTTGTATCTGTCAAGGCTAAATGAGAGTAGGGTGTTTGTGAAGTGGAATGATTTAACATGCCAGTCTTTTCTCAGCTGTCACCCATTTCAAAAATTTCAAATTTTTCTAAATTAAGCTCATTTCTCCCTCTTGCCTGGTTTCAGAGTGGGGATAAACTTTACTGGAATAAACCATTAAGTCATGTTAATAAAATGCTGGTGGAAGCGGGGGGAAAAGGCAAAGGCAGAACAGAGTAACTACTGCAACTCAATGAAATATTTACAGGGATAAGTGAAAGAGGGAATAAAAGGGAGGAAAAACATGATTATCCAGCACCCCAATGTGCAGTGTTAACAAAACTTTAGTGGTGAGGGATGGCTAGCAATTGGCTTTGTTGTCAGGATGAGAACAATTGCTCAGCCTGCCGAGAAGCCTCATTGCTCAGGTGATAGAGCAAGTATTCCGTATTTATTCAACAGCCTTCCTGTGAAGCTGGGAATCGTGTCCTATTGTCAGACTTGGACAGGTAGACTGGCAAGATCTCTCTCCCAGTCCTCAAAAAGAGTTTCTTCTAACAGCTGATTCTGCATGGTGGAACCCAGGGTGAGTGCTGTCCTTATGCGCAGTTACTTTATCGTGTGCCCCTCAGGAGGGAATGGCAACTCCCAGCCAGCTGGAAGAATTTTCTCATGATTGTTCCAGATTTTTCCCTCTCACATCTAGCTCTTATCAGTTTCCATTGCTCTCCACTTGTTTTCTCCTTGTCTTCTTCCTGTCTCTGCCTTGTCTTGGATTAGATTTTTCTCCATGTCACACCTGACTAGTACTAGCACAGGTTCTTTTTCCAGGGAAGCTGGATGCACATGGTAAGATAAATACTGCTGCTAAAAGTTGTAGACAGTGAACATTAAGCAGTGTGACCCGAGCTCTTTCAGTGGCACAGTACCACGAAACTGGAGAGTGTACATCCTGCTTGTGGATTTGCTGCAGTCACTTGGTGTGGGTGAGACAAGGATGAGAAGGAGCTGTTGGTGACTAATCGTACTTCCTCAAAGGCCTGGACTTTTTTTGCAGGTCTTTCTCAAGGCTATAGTCATCCAAGGAATTCCTGATAGATTCTCAAAAGGCCACCTGTCTGGTTTCTTATCAGCCTGCTGAGCCTTGAATCCCAGGTGGGATTAAGCACCTCACCACCCTACACGGAGCCTCAGTCACCAACGTTCAAAGACATTGATTCACGCTTGTGGATTGTGATGTGCTTTTCAGAGGTACAGGCCTTTGAAGCAGCAGCAACAATGGATTTTAAACTGTTTTCAGGGAATAGGTGAGAGAGAGACCATGCCAGTTTTAATCTGCAGCAGCTACAGTTTCATTGCTGGGTGCCAGACTAGCAGCTGGAGAATGCTGGGAAACATGTTTTGCTTTGATGTTTCCAAATTGCGGTCCTGGGGGATTTCACTGTAACCAAAAATGTTTGAAGTGCTGGCCTCTTGCCACAGTTTGGAATGAAGAATGCCTCTGAAACCTTCACAGTTCTATATGAAACTGGAGTGCATTTTTCCCATGCAGTCCCAGGCAGGACTGAGACAAGTGTATTGTGGAATTGTGTTACTGTCTTAGGACATCTCTAATTCATAAGACCAGGGCAACAGCAAAATGCTAAGGACCAGATTTTTCAGGATGTAACTCTGACTGAATATCTCATTCTTATTATCTTGGAGAATAGGAATATCCAGTAGTTCACATTTATAAAGTGCAATGTGATTTCTAATCCCTAGATCTTTATAAAGTAGAAGAGCAGTATAAATTCAGTTTGTGTATGTACATCTCTGCTTCTGTACATGGAAAAAGCCCCACAGAAAGCAATGCTTTTGTTTTTTTTTGATAAGGCACTCTGTTGAAGTGGCTTTAAAAGGTAAAACACATAATGTAAACCATTAGATTAACTGTATTTAGCATGTTTCTAATTCTGGCCTGAAAGGAATTAGTGTAACAGCTGAGGTGAAAAATAACGCTGCTGTTTCGTTGTTCTTTAGTGATAATTCAAATATAAATTACTCACTTATCCATTAGAAAACTTTGATTTCTGGAACTCAGGAAATATTATCAGAGAAGGAGCTGTGTCATCCATTGGTGTTGGTGTGTCTTTATGGTCATATAATTTATAAAGAAGCTCCATGAATGGCAAGCTTTTCCCTCTCTCTTTACAGTCCCTTACTATGCTTTTTCTTCTCACCTTCAGTCTAGGTCTGTACCTGCATTTGGCTTGCAGAGCTCTCACACAAGTCACTGAGAAGTTTTTGGCCAAGAAACGGGTTAGAATCAGTCTTGCAGTAGACAATTAGCCTCTTCTGGCAATATCCTAATTAATCCTGTTATTAGGCTTTGCCACTAATTGCTGTAGGAGAGGTCTGACCCTAATAAAAGCCAACCCCTTTGGCATAGTGCCTCCACTGTACCACAGGCCGGGTGATGGAGCAGCAGATGCTCCGGATGGAGTTACGTGTGCAGGAATTTGCCTTTGAGCCGCTTCAGCGGCCACCACCGCAGATGGCAGCCCACAAGGAGCAATGTAGCGCGAAGCACCTTCCTGGATGTCTGGGCAATTTGATTTGGGGGCCAGTAGCATGCTGTGTTTGCTCAGTGAGGCATCCCAGTCTTCAGGTGCGTGAAGTGCCACCGCAGACTGCTATGGATAAAAGGCCTTATTTAGATTAAAATGCGTGATCACCTCCTGTTAATGCTTCACGCCAACGGTGCTTTTAAAAGATTGTCTCGATGATGAAATGAGTGACCTTCATATCCAAGAGTTTCAGAAGTGTCAGCTATGCCTTCCCATTAGATTATTATTACTGGTTTTAGTGTTGTGCTATAAATTGTCTAGGACTGACTTCATTCGTTCGTCCCAGTCTCCATCTCACTGGGACTATGTTTCTCTCTGTGCTCACTGAACAACANGATGTCTGGGCAATTTGATTTGGGGGCCAGTATCATGCTGTGTTTGCTCAGTGAGGCATCCCAGTCTTCAGGTGCGTGAAGTGCCACCGCAGACCTTATTTAGATTAAAAGGCTTGATCACCTCCTGTTAATGCTTCACGCCAACGGTGCTTTTAAAAGATTGTCTCGATGATGAAATGAGTGACCTTCATATCCAAGAGTTTCAGAAGTGTCAGCTATGCCTTCCCATTAGATTATTATTACTGGTTTTAGTGTTGTGCTATAAATTGTCTAGGACTAGTTGTAGCACTGAGACTGAGTTCATTCGTTCGTCCCAGTCTCCATCTCACTGGGACTATGTTTCTCTCTGTGCTCACTGAACAACAGTTCACACCTTCACAGTTTCCTGCACTTCACCCTGAATTTTGCTTCTCAGCATTTTTTCAGTTGGGTAGAGTGCTTCATCATCCAAAGAGCATGCTTCAATTTTCATGCTAAAAGCAACTGCCAGCCTCATGTAGGTGGTGCCTGGTTCTTCTGGCCCATCAGCCAGATGCAGACTGTTTTCACTGATGCTGCAAAAACATGGGAGCGTATTCTCTAAAAAAGGGCAGGAGGGAGGGGAGAGGACAAACTCAAAATAAATTACTGTAACAGTGCTTTTGTATTGCAAATTGCGTGCCAAACAGGAACCTCTTGTTTTTCAGGAGCTACATGTCCTTGAATTGCCTTGTGCTCACCTCTTGCTGAGTTCTTCCTGCTGAATCACACAACCTTGCCTGGCTGTGCCTGTGTGTATGATGCAGCAGGGAGGAACAACACTGGGTTCAAGAAGGGTTCTGACACTTTAATGAAATGTCTCACACTAATCAGGGCAGTCTGAAAAACCTGTTTGTTTCTTGTGTTATGGGCACATTTTGAAAGAACCTCCAGTAGAAATACTGGATGACTAGTAGTGATCATTAATTTTTCCTTTCTTGGTTGTCCTCTACAGGCTTCTGCTATTCAGTTCCCTGCCAGAGCCTGCTTTTACAGCCCTTTCCCAGATGGGTACATCTTGGGTACTTGGTGAGCAGTGGTGACCTCTGCTAGTAGCTGTATTTAGGTTATGCATCCCAATTGCTATGCATGAAGCCCTTCACGCTTTTCTGACTGTTCAGACTCTACTTTGCTGGGGGACTTGAGAAAGCCACAAATTGTACAATTTCAGCAGGCTCAGAGTGTTCTCAGAACCTCTCCAAAAGCTCTCAGCATGATGTATTGTTGGGCAATCTCATTCCTCCTGTCACCAATGTTAAACTGAAATCAGTAAGGCTTACCTTAATAGCACCTCAAATGGCTGTAGCAGGAATAAAATTTTGTGCTTGGTCCAGCTGGCAGTTTATAGGCCAGGATTTGCCTTGGACATGGTATTTCCAATGAAGAGTTAATCCTGTGGTCCTTATTCCACGCCAGTTGAACCCTTGGGTGTGAAAAGACTACAAGGCTTTTTTTTACCTCTCCATCCTCTTCTTTCCTTTAGACCAAAGAAGATGTCTGTGGACAGTAACAGAATTGATACACAGAGGGTGAAAATCCTTCCAGCAAAGCCCTTTCAGTCCAAGGAAGTGACTCTTCCACTCCTATCCACTGATTAACTCTGAGTTTGCAGGTGTGTTACAGACCAGGGCAGAGGAATCTACTGTGGAACTGCTCATGAGATAAGGCTGTAAGAATTTGGTCCAGCTTGTGTATCACATCTTTCTGCTGGTCTTTGCAGCTCACCTTTCTCTCAGCATTTATGGCTGAGCTCTATGCGTTTTCAGAATGATTTCTGGAGCTCTTTCAGATCAATACACAGTAGAGGTCCCTCTCTGGAGGGCATGTTCTGACATGATATTACCCTGTCATTGGTTCTTTTCTCAGTTTATAGCTCTCCTTAATATTTAAATGGGTTTCTTGCTGCAGTGCTTGTGCCCCGTTTACCCAANACAGACCAGGGCAGAGGAATCTACTGTGGAACTGCTCATGAGATAAGGCTGTTAGAATTTGGTCCAGCTTGTGTATCACATCTTTCTGCTGGTCTTTGCAGCTCACCTTTCTCTCAGCATTTATGGCTGAGTTTTCAGAATGATTTCTGGAGCTCTTTCAGATCAATACACAGTAGAGGTCCCTCTCTGGAGGGCATGTTCTGACATGATATTACCCTGTCATTGGTTCTTTTCTCAGTTTATAGCTCTCCTTAATATTTAAATGGGTTTCTGCTGCAGTGCTTGTGCCCCGTTTACCCAAATAATCTATAACTCAATGACTTCTAAATCCACTTCACAAGTTGTTATATTCATTATAAATGAGTTGTAGTGCAACCTGCATCTCAAGTAGATATTCTCATCTGAAGGTCTGTGCTGAGATCCAGCATGAGCAGGGAATATATTAAACCCATAAAACCCCCAAGACATACTGTACCATACCAAATGAGCTCTAACTACATGCTTTATTCCTCCTTATCGCTTATATTCACCAACCATTCAATGAAAATGTATTACACACACACACACCAGGCAGCTGTTCACGCAGCCACAGCACGTCTTGCAGCTCCTACTGAGGTTTTGCAAGCGGGTGGCAGTTCCAGCAAGGCTGTTTAGGGATGGCTGAGATTTCAGGTCTCTGCAATTATCTGTGTGAGTCCAAGTGCTTGTTCAGGAGGGTCCCAATTAAGCAGCATTAGAGGGACCAACATCCCATGTTCAGCTTCAAGCCTGTAACTGGCCTTGGTCATTTCAGTGGCACCAGAGTTGCTGGCTGCTTTTCCCCAGTTGAAGAGGCAGCTTGATGTTGGACTGGCTAAGGATTCAGACATGCCTCTGTGTCTTTGGGGGCTTTATTATTGTCACAGGCAGCTTTATCTGCCCAAAGGCTTTGTCTGGTAGGGTCTTAGCTACCTTTTAATCTCAAATCCTGGCTGATTGCTGTGCTAAAGCCAGCTTCAGGCCCCAAACACTGTCTATCTGAGAATCCTGCATAGTTGTTGCTCTTGAGATTTAACTTGCTTTTTAACTCCTTTTTTTTTTTCTTTTTTCTTTTTTTTTAACCACAAACGGTAGATTTAAAAGTGGCTTGAGAAAAGGAAATCTGGACTGTAGAAGAGACTCCATACCCCATTCTGACAATGAATTCAGAAGAAATATTAGAACTTGGCAATATTCCTTTGCTTGTAAAATCTGATAGATTTGACTGGTTTGTCTTGGATTGAGTAGGAATGTTATTAGTGCAAGATATTCAATGAGCTCTGATGCTATTTAAAAAGTCCTAATGAGAAGGGTGCTTTTGTGTCAAATTCTGTTCTATTGTTTTTTTAATTTCCTTTTCTGCCTTCCATATTTGATGAGCTCTAAAAATATTTTTAACAGCTAAGGAGGGAAATAGACTTTTTTCTGAAGGACCTGGGAGAGCAGGAGAGTCTGAGAGAAGGTGATGGAATTTATTTCGTTGGTAGCTTTTACTGTATGTATGTGTTCTCCTGTGAACCATTAAATTGGGGAGTTCACTTGGGTTACAGCTGGTGCTAATTGTGATCTGAGTTTACTGACTGGCCTCCTTGTCTTTCCAACCAGGAGTCATTGTTTTTCCTGTCTGTTGAGATTTTATGTGATTTACGGGAAACTATAAGCTTAAAGGACAAAGAATTCAGATGATCAGTTTCTACAGTGGTGTTTTTTCTTGATAAACTTTTGATTAAATGCAATATTCCTGTCCGTAAGAATTTGTAAGGACCTATGCATTTTGGTTCTGGTTGGATACAGAGTTTTTGAAAACAATATTGTAAAGAAAAAAAAGTCTAAAATGGTATTTTTTGATCCAGATAAAAATATTTAGTTCATTGAAATGAACGAAAGCAGCTTGTTTTCAACATTGTTGAATTGGGTCTATCTATGTCCTAAAATCACTGTCCACTGCACAGACTTGGCTCCTTCACTGTTACTTCTGCTTTGACTGGGCTATGTTCCTATAGAGACATCATACGAGATATATTCCTGGTATGGAGCCCAACCCACAAGAAGGATAAGAGCAATGAAATCACAAACACCCATTTGTAGTAGACATCAAGGGCCGTAAGCTGATGCAGTTATGCCAAATAGCCTTGAAGCAAGCTGTTCCTAGTGATGTTAAAATAGATCTTTCGTGGTTTAAATTATGTTTGAACTTAAATTCTGAAAAGGGCTTTGATATTTTAGTTTTTTTTCCTCCAGCTTAGAGAGAAAAACAAACAATGAGTATTCAGAATTCATTGTGGAATATTAAATCTGATTTTATTGGTTTGTTTTAATGCTACACATATAAGCAAAATTGATCAAGACCTCCTGCTTCAGATTTGTATCTTATACCATTTTATGACTTCTTTTTAAAAAATATTTTAAAACATTTCTGCTCCAAAAGCTTGACAGGTCCTTGTGCAGAAAACCCTAGGACAAGGAACTCCAAAAATACTATTTCCTTCATTCTCACTAGCCTCTTAAAACCTAGTACATATTTTATGCCAACAGTCAGAACAGTCTGCAGTAAATCTGATGACAATTTACTTTATATGAAGTCTTATGTAATGCACTGTTTATCTCCTGGGTAGAATTTCTTTTTGACTTCTGACTTAGTTGGAAGCAGAAAGTATTACTCCTGCAGCAGGGAAAGCTGCTCCTGCAAGTGCTCCCACCCCTGTGTTTGCCTGTCTTGTTTCTGCTGCACTTCGTGGATGGGAGATAATGCTCGTTTTCAAAAGCTTCTACATAAGCTAAAAGCTGGGTTTTAAGGAAGATTTTGCTTGCTAGATCTGGTGTGCAGGTTTTAGCCAAACTACCCAGAAGACGAAGTATTCTGGTTCACACCTTCACAAAGGCTGTCTGGGCTGGGTCTTAGGGCAAGGGGATGCGCTGCTTCACCTTGTGGCCCTGAAGCCAAATCTTTAGCTCAGCTAAATCTTTCCTAGAATAAAGCAAAAATGGGACTGAGTCATGAGGCCTGACTTGCACAGAACCCATCAGGTCACTGGTGGGGGGCTGCTGTGGCCTCCTCTGTTATCTCCAGAAGTGAAGGAAGTTCAGCAACTTGCAGAAGGCAGACAGCTCACAACATCATGCAAAGTATCAGATATCAGCAAGTAATTATTACTGATTATGTACAAGAGTGGTTTCAAACCCATCACTTATTTTTTGTTTTCAGATGCTCTGCTCTGGTTTCCCAAAGCAGAAGTTTTAAGACGCCTTGCAAAAGGTGGCTCTTGCAGTATAGTGTCTCTTCATCTTTGACAAGGATAAAGTCCCATAAATCCTGTACAAGATCCTGGTCTTTGCAATCATCTACTACAGGCTACAGACCTAAGAAATTAAAAATAATCAGCTCAGTCTGTGGATGCCTCATCCTTGGAATTAATTGTTCACGTTTTCATCATTATCTCTTGGCTCTTTTGCAGCTATTTTTTTCCAAGTTCATTTAAAAGAAAGCTTTCATTGCAGTATTAAGCATATTTCAGTATACACTGAAAAAAATACCGCTCTATATATTTCAAGGATCTATTATTGCTCTGTTAGCTGTGTGACATCTGCATATTGGCACAGGTTTCATGCCCTGGTTGTTCTCAAGGGACTATACCACTGTTCTATTGCTAGCATAGCCATTATTCTGGGGTAACTGGTGCACAAGGGCAGTGTTATATTAAGTGCAACATATGCTAGAAATCAGAAATGGAAATGCCTCATCATTGCAGTAAGAGCACTAAGCCAAGGCTTAGTTAGCAGCTGAGACTCGATATAAAAATAGTAAACCTGAGTGAGAAGGGCTCATAGGAGGAAAAAAAAAAGCAATAAAAGAAGAAAGAACTTCTAATTTTAACTTTCAAAACTGACTGGGGAAGACATTCTTGCACAGATTTTTCATCAACATAGAAACAATGAACCCCCAAAACAAGACTGCTGAAATCACCAATGTAAAATCTCAAGGGTTTTGGCTGACTGCTTGTGTTCTCTTCTGAAGTGGTTGTTCTTTTTTCAGTTTAAAATGGAAAATTTCAAGGAAAGAAGATGCCTCTTTTTAAAAACTGCCTTTCATCAAAACCTCAAGTACAAGCAGAAATGGGAAAACTTCTGGAATAAAACTACACATTTTCAACTTTGGTCAGGGTTTTTTTTTGTTTGTTCTTTTTTTACCTAGTTATTTGTTGAGCATATTACTTTAGGCCTTTTTTTTTCTTTTTTTTTTTTTTAATCTGTCTGAAAAGGGTAAATATATTCCAGAAGAATACATTATAAATCTGTGTTACATCACAAAGGAAAACATCTTCACTGGCCCTGAAATACATGTATATACTCAGGGATAGGAAACAAACTGCACTGCCACTGGACATGGAGGATGTGGAGCCAGGGGACTGGGGCTTCATGCTGCAGGAGGGCTTTAGTATGGTAGTAGTCTCCTTTGCTCTGTAGCCATGTACTCAGCTTCATAATGGTTGGACTTGATGATATTGAAGGTAGCTTTCAACTTCAATGATTCTATGATTCCCAAGCGAGTCTGTAACCAGGACTGCTGTGCTGCTCCATCTGTGAGCCTTTTCTGTGGTTGGGATGGATGCTCAGATACTTATGGTCTGCGTCAGAAAGAAGCTAACTGCAAAAAGTTGTAGGCTACACCTGGCCAGAACTGCTGTGGCTCTTTGATTTGGAGTAGCCAGTGGAGCAGACTGGATGAACTTCTGGCCTTAAATCCTTGAAAGAGCAATGATGAGTCTTTTGGGACTCTATGGAGCAGGCTACAAATTGGCAAGGCTGAAGGTGTCTAGATGGGAGTAGTCTGTGGAATGTGGAAGTGCAGAGACCCAATAAGCATGAAGCCTGAGAAAAGAAAGCCTTTGGAATGGAAAGAAATATTTTTGTCCAAGAGACGGGCTTGTGGTCAGGGAGAAGAGACTCACCAGGGAAGTAGTCATGACACCAAACCTGCTGAGTTCAAGAAGCATTTGGACAATGCTCTCAGTCAAATGGTGTAGTCTTGGGGTTGTTTTGTGCAGGGCCAGGACTTGAACTCTATCATCCTTGTGGGTCCCTTCCAGCTCAAATGATTCTACAAACAACCGTTTCTGAGCAGCTGAGCTGTCTGATGGTTATATGACTATGCTGACCCCAGCAAGAGCTTCTGCATCACCATATGCCCTTAATGAACAACACCCAGGGTTTGGCACAGTGAGCATTGGTTTAGGCTCTCAGGAGTCTGCTAATCAGGAGCTGGTTGTTGAACTCTTATGTTCAATTCAGCCTCTCAGGCTTCTTCATGCTTCATTGGCATTTGTAGTGCCTTACACCAAGGTGCTACTTGCATAAGGTTCCCCAAGCAGCTCCTTAGAGTCAGCTTCTGCTTAGAGAGCTCCCATCCCCTGCACTCAGTTCCATACTGTGTCTGAGTGGTACACTGGATCACTGCACTGGTCCCAGTTAAAAAAACCCATTCCTCTCCACTTCCCCTAGGCAGGGTTATTTGTGTGTGTGATCATTCCTTGACCACTTGTGTGGGCACAACTGAGAGAGGTGATCCATCATTTAGACTGGATATTATGAAATGTTTTTCCTCTGAGAGGGTGGTCAGACATTGGAACAGGCTGCCCAGGGAAGTGGTGGAATCATCATCCCTGGAGGTATTTAAAAGAGATATAGATGTGGTGCTTAGGGACATGGTTTAGTGGTGGACCCTTTTGTAGAAAACTGTGGGGTTTATTAAACTGTTCAGTTAAAGACCCAGAGTAACGTGGTGGTTCTTTGTTTGAGTTTCATGTGTTTCTTGAGTCTCTATTCTTCTCTGCTTTCCAGATGTGCCCCCTTCTTTCCAACAGAACTTCAGTCTTCTCACATATCCTCTCCCAGAGCTTTGATAACCTATGGGAAATATAACACATTGGAGTATCTGATACTGTAGACAAAAGAGTCTAAAAAAATGGAACTAGAGTTCCTATCAGGATCTACAATTTCTATTTTTTTCCCAAAAATACTCATTTTCTTTAAAGTTCTTGGAGGAGAAAAAAGACATTCACAGTAAAATTTTAATGAGTGGTAGGGTGGTAACTGCCATTAACAGTTTCCACTTGAAATTTTGTTTATTTGTTTTTGCCAGTCTACTGGTTGTCCACACATTGCTGTAAAAGGACATTCCATGGCTGGTGAGCAAACTCAGAAACCTGACTCCAAGTCTGGCCCTTTCCACTGGTGTGAGGAGAAGCCGATGTTTTCATGTTGAGATATTTGTCTGTTTATTCCCTCAAAAGCTTTCAAGTCTGATCGACAGGTGCAACTTTTCTGATAGATTTGGAAGTGATGTTTCACTGTAGCACCAGTTGTTGTCGAAGACTTTATTGTTATAGCTGTTCTTGTGCAAACTGAATGGGCTGATGACATTGTTTGGTTTCTTTTCCATCCTTGTGTCTTCAGCATTATCACTCTTTTCACAGCACTACTGATTCTTTAAATACATATTTCATATTGCTGAGTTTAATCAGCCATGTGGACAGTGTTGATGTGGTCCCTGCCTGATCAGTGTCACAGTAAGAAACCTGATGTTTACAAGAGGATAGGGTAGGTAAATCTTTCCTATGGAAGTCAGAAAAGCTTCCTTGACAAACTGCTGGTTGGAAGCGTGGCTGGGATCACTGATTTAAAGTTCTAGATGATACCTGCAGCCCACATACCTGACCTGAAACCTCATCAGCCAGGTCTGTTCTGAGTATCACACAGGGCCAGTAACTTGGGTCAGTAACCAGGAAGGCTGAAACCACAGGCATGCTATACAAACCTCTCCCTCGTCCCTGAGAGAGGCACTGGTGCAGCACCAGCTTCTGCTGACGGTGGGGCTGTCATACATGTGGTCTTAATCTTTTTAACATGGTTCATTGCTGTGGGAATCATATAAAAGTGTGCCTTGAGGAGCACTTGTAGCAGCAGAGGGGAGTAACTCTGCAAATTAGTTCAAGGGTGCCCATCTTGCTGTGTGGTATCAGCACAAAGACCAGCCAATTATCTGTCTTGCTCTGTCCTGAATTTGCAGACAACTCTGTTTCACCTGACCAGCACAGACAGTTCCTTGAAAACACTGATGAGCAAGGGAGGAAATGAGGCACACGGAGACTGCTATTGTAGTGAAGTCATGACCTTGCTAACCTCTGGCCCCATGTTCATACAAACAATACTGTCACCAAACGACTACAGCCTTCAACAGATGGAGAGTCAACACAACATTGCTGAAGGATAATATATTAATTTTATTTACGCAGCCAAAAAAATCCAGAATACACCACATATCACAAACATGTTCTACCCTCTAAGTTGACCTCTTCAAGAATTTTAACAGAGCTATGTAAAAAGTGAGAGAGTAGATGCCCATCAAATTAAGAGAAGAAATTGCCTGAAAATAATATTTGGGAGATCAAGCTAGAAAATTTTTAAGTAAGACTTGGAAACACAATGAAAATAGCCCTATCAAAATAGAATATATGTGACAGAATTTTTATAAAGCTTCACAAGGCTTCTGCAAATATAATATGCAAGTTGGGAATATTTGATTCCAAATAATAAAAAGCTCCCAGTCAAACTCCATCTCATTGCAATGAGCCTTAGTGGCTTTAGGCAGATACTAAGAAGGTTCCAAGCAAGTGCTTAAGCAGTCTTACATAAGAGATAAATGTGACGGATCCACATGTAATAGAAGTACTTTTGGGATAAAGAGAATCTCCCAATAATCACAGTAGAGGCAAAGGTGAAAGCTATGATGGATTCATCTTTGTCAACTGTAGGAACTGCAGCATAAGAAAACAATTAGTCTCAAGTTATACTGTGAGTATATTATATGATCAAGGACATTTTGCATTTGGAAACCAAATGCAAGGTTAGAAATGAAAAGATTAGGAAGCAAGGAAGATTCTTGGAGAAAATAGCATGTAAGTATTTGATCCAGCTGCTCTCCACAGCTGTACTTATGATTCTTGTATGCTGAAGTATTTGCAGATCAGTCCTACTGAAAGTGACCTACACAGAGCAGCCCTGATTCTTGTCTTAGATCTGCAGGTATAAGCTGTATTGCATGGCTATACATCCCAAGTGAGCTCTTGATTGCTGCATCAGGCAGAGTTTAGTGCAAGAAGAATTTTAGGCAGTGTACAGCTCTAAGCACAGCTCTCTAGTGGTCCTGCCTGGCACACACACACACACACACACACAGACACACAGAGTTACACACTTCTCTGAAGTAGGTCACAGACTGATACAGGCTGCCTCTCCCAGCCCCTACTCTGACTGTATAGTTACCCATTTCAAGCCCAACACACCATGTGATGCATCCTACTTTTTCACAGAATACTTCTCAAAAATAAAATGGAAAGTTTAATCCTCCCCTCCAACCTGTTTTTTTGTGTTTTTTTTAAACCTGCTCAAATGATGTTTCTTTCTGCTGTAATTTAGGATCTGTATAAATATATTCTGCTGCAAAGGGCGATAATTACCACGCCCACACAATTTTATAATACACACATCTAATTGTAGCACAGTTATTTGTGGCAGCCAAGCACTGAAAATATACTTTTATTGTATGCCTCTAAGTAACGATAAAAAAGTATTTTTACTGCTACCTGAATGTATACTTTCAGGGCATTTTTATTTCACCTAACTAATCTGCTTTTGTATTTTTGTCTTTGTGTGGCTTTCAAAATTTCCCTTCTGCAATTAAAAATATAGGTAATTACTAGGGACATAAAAAGACGCTCTGGGAATGTCTTGTCAGTGTGTCACAGTGCCCTGTGCAGATGCCCAAGCTGGATCCAAAAAAGGTGAAAGACTTTCCCATTGATATAGCAGAAGGAAATTCATATATTGCCATTTCTTGTGGGTCAGCCTGGTCAGGGCAGGACCTTGGCCAAGGCAGACAGCATACTTAAGGTCTATTTTCATCTTTTTATATATGTCTTGCCGAAGGAAAAGCCAAGTCTTCCACTTCCTTTCTTTCCTAAGAAACAACAGCCTTTTCCACCACAACTAACCCTACTCCCAGAGGTTTTATCTGCACTGTCCGACAAACCAGTGCCATTGTTTGCTCCCATATCCTGATCCCTTGATTGCCAGCACTTCATGAATGTCAAAAAGGCCCTCAGAGGCAATCAGCTATTTCTCTTCGAATGTAAATCCCAGTATTGTGCAGGGAACGGTTTGCTCTGGGGGCTGTTCCCTACAGGCAGTCCCTATAGTTACCTTGTCTCTGAATTCAAGTTCTGATCTACCCAGCCTCTCTCTGCCTGTGCGGGGCAGCTCTTTTCTAAATTGCTTCCCAAAGCCCAGACTTCTCAGAACTTGTTTCAGGATTTGCTGGAGAGTGAAGCCTTAGCCTGAAGCTCTCTCTCCCTCACATAGTCTTATCTCCCCAGATCTAGGATGTCTGAAAGGATTATATACTGTACCAGTGGCCTTCACCATCCAAACAGACTGTGATTTCCTTGCTGCTCACCTTTTGCAAGAGCAAAGAGTACATCCAGTGCAGTCAGAGGGAGCTTTGGGTCAGATCGCCAGGGGTCCTGCCTCTGGATGCTGGCTGTGGTTTTTTTAATCTTCAGGCAAAAAACAATCCCCTTGGGCAGAAAACATAATTTAACAAAGTTGTTACTAAGCCACAGGGAGAGAACTTGCCTCTGCTTGATGGAAGGAGACAGAAGGAAATGGCTGTGACACCCAGAGTGAGACACTCAAGGCAGGCATCCTCCCGTGCAGTGTGTCCGGGATGCTGCAGGGTGAGTCAGGCTGGGTTTGAGCAAGCACTGCAGAGCAATGCCTCTCTACTTCTTTATCCTCTTGAGGTTAAACTGCTGCAATTTTGACTGCGGAGGGGGGAAAAATCCCAACCAGTTCAAAGGCGTTTGAAGAGTTTCAAAGCTGAGCTCATATGCGGAATTATTGCAGAAACACTAGGGTTAGGGGCAGAGACTAGAAGAAGGGGACGTGGAGAGAGCTGGCACAGAGATTTTGCTCCAGCTGGCAGCAGCACAGACCCCGTGTAGTGCTGGGATTTTAGAGCATGCTTCAAGCCTTATGTGTGGATCCTCACATTTCAGCTTTCTGGGTTAAAGTAGGCCTTTGCTGGTCTTCATGAACTTCTGTCCTTGGAGTGTTTCCCTTCAGTCTGTGGAAAGAATTCTCCTTAAAAAGGATGCACAGGCCAAGCCCTTGGCTCTCAAAAGTATTGAAGGGGTTTGAATGTACATTTGTACCTCACTTTGTTTGAGTGAACACATGTACTTACACCCTCTGGCAGTGCAAAGACACTCTTCCTTGGAGCAGCTGTGGGAGCTGCAGGAGTCCTGGAAGTTTCCAGCATAGTGGCAGTGTCAAGACCCCACTGTCCATGTGCCATCATGCTGTTCCCTGAAGGGCATCCTGCACCTCCTAAGGCTACAGCAGGGGCAGGATCAGGCTGCCAAGGCTCAAAGGGTACAGCTGCAGCCCAGATGCCTCCTGTCACAGCTTGCTGCCAGGACACAATGAATCTAATTGCATAATTTGAGGGACCAAGTGGAGATGTTCTTTGGAATCCACCGCCGTTCTGTACCCTCTGACCTTTTCTGGACAATTTGGGTTTCCCCCCGGATTGTTCATGTCCTCCTGTCCCTATTTCTTCTCTGTCATTTTCTGCTCTCAACCAGGGTTTCCAGATCCCAGGATCAGCCCCTCCAGTCCCTTCATTTCCTAATTCTTCCAGCACTTTCTGACACCAATTTTCAAATCAGCTGTAACTATGAATCTTTTCTTCTGGAGCTTCACTGCCTACCATATGTATTCCATGATTGTTAGCATCAGGAATTTATGCAGCTATCACTGAAGCCCAGCCCCAAGGACTTTTCTTGCACAAAGAGCAGACTCCTCAAACATCATCCTAACCCAGCATCCTTCACTTTCTCCCCAGTACTATGGCAGTAATAACTTTGCACTCTAGCTGTCTTCATTGATTCATTTGGATCATTTTTGAATAATCTCACTCAGCACCTTTTTAATATCCTATCTAAAATTGATTAGAAAACCAGGAAAACATTAGTTCATTGGAGTAAACAAATATGATAGAAGTCTTAAAGAGAGATGTGTCAGGCATGTCACTAACAGATGGGTCAAGTATCGATTTTTATCTATCTCTGTGCCAAGGTGAGCCAGACCACACTGAATGAACAGTCA
The DNA here is from genome assembly GCA_013400695.1 of Neodrepanis coruscans. Classification (NCBI taxonomy): domain Eukaryota; kingdom Metazoa; phylum Chordata; class Aves; order Passeriformes; family Philepittidae; genus Neodrepanis; species Neodrepanis coruscans. The sequence continues at coordinate 29,360 of VYZS01081324.1, read as the reverse complement.
GAGATGTGAGGAGACTGCAGAAAGTCACTGCCTTAGGGACTGTTACACTGGACTCCAGCTAGAAGCAGTGTCACAGCATCTAGATCAACAGCATGGTGTGAGGTCTGGGACACCCTGGTTACTGCTCAGTGAGAAAGGTGGCTCAATCCTTGAGGAATACAGGTGTCTTCCAGGGACTTTTCCCATACAGCTTAACTGGAGATTTTTTTTCTTGGAGAAGATGCTCTTCCTCCTTTGAGTCTTGACCTCATGGATGAGCTTGGGGAATGCCAGTTATCCTTGCTGGCAAGTACCAGAGACCCTGGTGCAGTGCAGGTGCAGAGCTGCCCTGTGTTGTGCAGGTTTAATCTCATCAGAGATAAGTTTGAAGCAGGCTGTAAAATCTTCTCATGGCAGATATGCAGTACATTCACTTAGAATTGCATTGCTCTGCTTGTGCTCCAAGACACAGGACCCAGGTGTCCTGGCTTTTGTGTTCTGCTCTGCATTTCTTGTAAATTATTGAGTGATTGGGAATTGAGAATATCCCTGTGAATATTCTGATTTGACAAGTACATGCACAGTAATAACTGAAAGCTTTTATTATGGAAATAGAGATCAAGTTAAAAAAACCCGGATCCCTGTTTATTAAAGCTTTGGTTGCACTATGATATGTTACACTTGGTGACTCACCCTGAGAGTCATCAGGACCCGCATGCTAATGCTGCAGTGCAGTAGTTTGAGTAATGAGGAGTGAAATATTCCAGTTAAAATGACCAAAACAGCTCTCCTCATCCACTACCTGCATTTGTCATGACCTATATGCAGAGCACCTTATCTGTATCCTTAATCTGGTTAAAGACATGACTCACACAACAGGCCCATGCCAGAACTATGACGACGAGAGATCTGAATACTGGGGCAGCGAAGCCCTCTCTGAGCACTTATCAGCGGCTGTTCCTTGGACCCGGGGCTGAGACTCTGAGCCAGCGATGATGCTGCAATCCAAGTGCTCTGGGCCTCTCTGCTGAAATGGCAGGGCAGTGCTGCAGATGAGATCACTGTCTCATGCTGGTGCTCTGGTCCTGGCTTGTGGTGGGTGGCCGGGAGGCTCAGAGCCAGGAGGGAGCATTTCAGCTGGCAGCTGAAGCGTGCTTTGAAAATGCAACTGTATTAAGAGCGTGTAATAGGGTAAGAGATCCCCTTCCTTCCTGAGGCAAAGCTTTGTTGATTTGAAGGAGCTGGTCCTGCCCTCTGATAGGCACCCAGCAAATGGAATATGTACCAGCGCCATTTATCTGTACACAGCCCTGACTGACTCAAGCCTGCCTATTACAAGGTGTGAGGATTTGCTCTTCATCGTCTTCAGGAGTGGGGCATTGCTGAAACTCTCCTTTAACTCCCTTAAAAATAACTCAAACCTGCCGAATCACTAGGAAAGCCTAGAGCTGCTGAGCTCCTATATGAAATAAAATGAACATTCACTCCTGGAATGACAAAGAATCAAAGTTTGTCACTGACAGAGGGTTGCAGGGATCCCTCACTGGGACAGCTGATGGAGTGACAGAAGTGACAGGAAAAAGGATGACAAGTGGATTCATGGGCTGGGACCCGCTATTGAACTGCTTTATAAACACAAGAGTATATCCACAGACATCCTCAGGTGATGCAGGTTCACTGTGGATTATTTTAGCTTCCTCCCTTGCTATGGCTGCTGCTTTTAACTCTGAAGTTTGCTTGTCTCAGGGTTGTCTGTGTGGATCAGGGCTGGGTGATGCTGATGAAGTGTTGCAATATCTTTCCCATTGAGTGACAGGCAGCATATGAGTCATCAACTGGTACTGAAGCGAGGCAAGGCGGGGGATATGGGCAACCATCTCCTTCAGTCTCATTTCACCTTTGACAGGGCTCCCCAGGGCTTGTAATACGAGGCTTATATAGTCAAGGTCTTACTCTTGGTTTTATCTGGGAACAGTAACAGAGTAATTGCCTATTTAGGATGGGAAGATAAACATCTTGATGGCTCTTAGGAAAAGATCCAAAGAAGACCCTTAAAAAAAAAAAAAAAAAAAAAGCGAGAAAGAGCTTCTAAAAGCCAGGTGTTGCAGTACCCTAAGAAAGAAGAACCTGGTCTCATGCTGCAATTCAGCATTCGGTGTGAGCATGCTGTGGGCCTGAGGCAGGTCAGCCCCAAGGGAGTGCCGAAGGGCTTAGCAGGGAGAACTCTCACACCTGCTGTCAGTGCCTGCACAGAAATACTGCGGGCTTTGGTGCTTAAGTAGTTTCCTGGGTCTGCCTCTTGGCAAAACTACTGCTTATTTTAGAGCAGTTGGGAATTTATTCACTTTTCATTGGTTTTCATTTTGGGATCCTGCCTTCACCTCGCAATGGGCAGAGGCTGCCAGATGAAACGGCCAAACTGTATGTATTTAGACCAGGATTTTGTAGGAATTCCTCAAAAAACAAGTTAGTCCTTACATGCTGTTCAGACCTTCCAGCAGTGCTGTCCTAGACACATCTTCAGACACACATGGTGTGCCACTCATTTAGAAACTCTCCAGGAGTTTCTGTAGTCTCCAGTTGCTGTAGTCCCAGCAACTTCAGCTACCAGGGGTCAGAGCAAAGAGTGTGACTGCCATTACCTGTGAAGAAATGGTAAATAACCAGCACTTTCTGACTTCTCTTTAGTGACTGATCTCTCCCCTTGTCAGTGGGGGGTGGCCAGATCGGGGTTGGAAGTGCTGCTGCTGCAAGGCTTGTCCCCAGTTTATTCCTCAAATGAACCCTTTCATTTATCAGCTGACATTTCAGCCAAGCTGTCTTTCCTTAGGGCTTGGCAGGAACGGAGCTAGAAACTTGTTCAGTTTGGTGGAATGGTTCTGTAGTAAGAGAAGTTTGGTACTGCTGAAGAGTGCTGAGAGTTTTCAGCTCCCTTTTGCAGGCAAGGATACCCTAACAACATATAAACCTGCTCCTAACAGTTTGTTACCTCCCGATGTTCATCTACTTACACTTCAGCCTCTTCACTCGGCAAATGGGAGTAATTTAGTCATTATTTCCAGCAGCAAATTGACTCCATTAGAGTTCAGCTGACCGATGCTCCAGCTGCTAAAGGGGTGGGAGTGGTGCTGTCTGGCTGCTACAAATTACACATCATCTGGGATCCTGTTTTGCCTTTACTGCTCTACCTTCCCTCTCTGCATCCCTTCCAACCCAGCTGTTGTTCTGATGCTTTTTTTAACCTTTCCTCAAAATCCCAATGTCCTTTTCGTTTCCATGAACAATGCCACACTGGCACGTTTGTCAGCTTTGCCATTGTACCCTGTGCCCCTGAGCCCTTTCTGTCCGAGGTGCTCTCCTTGCAGGGAGTGTGTGACACAAGTGCTGCACACATGTCATTTGCTGGGCCCCCTCTGACCTGTACAGTGCAGCTCCCTTTTCTCACTTTCCACCTGTGGCTCAGAGCAAGCTGTGAGCCTGAGGGAGGGGGCAAAACCTCCCTTCCCTTATGGCAAATTCATGCATGAGTACAGCTACTACCAGGGCTTTGTGTCCAGGAGCAGAAACTACTGACCCTTTTGTGTAATATTGACCATTTGTTAGATCTTTAAACTCCATCTGTTTAGGCTGAAATCCTTTTAATGACTGGACATGAACAATTTAACACTGATTTTTCGGGAGAAAATTGTCTCTGTTTGAACTTTGGAGATCATTGCTCCAGCTGGTAAAGTGTGGACACTGGTTTAGTGACATGAACACAGCTTTTCTGAGGATCATTAAGGGCTAGTGGCCATCACCATCAGGAGAGTACAACAGATGTGATTTCTTATCCCTGGTGTCCCAAGGCTCTTCTTGCCCGTGTTCCCTCTCCCTGTGTTGGGAGAAATGTTCTTTGCTCTGCTTATTGTTTCTTTAGGAGATTGACAATTCTGTGGGTCAACATGTGTATTTTTTCATTCCCTCTCCTAATGTCTATCCATGTTTATTGTTCTGGCTCTGGCAAGTTTTTTCTAGCCATTTGTTTTTAAACTGCTGCCCCTCTATAGTACATGTTGATGCCCCAAAGGGTCAGAGTCACAGGGAGCTGCATCTCTGAGATGAAACAGTTCAAATCGAATGGCCCTCAAACATTGTGGCTCTAAATGAGTTCTGAACAGCATGTGGGTTCAGGAGTGAAAAAGAAACAAGAAATCATGCCAAGTGTAAAAGCAAAACAACCATATGACCTGCTAGAACTAAGCATTTTTATGCAGACTATTTGGGGGAAAAGAGCTCCCCACATTTCACTCTGAATCTGCAAGGTAGAAGTGCCAGCAAACAGGAATATGGCAGAAGGTGACCTGATTTTGATAGCAGTTTTTTGTCAAACATTTGATGTTCTCACTAGGTGTGGGTTTGTTGTTTTTTGGGGTTTTTTTGTTTGTTTTTTGTAACTCAGGAGTGCAAAGATGAAGCAGTACACAGGAATTTGAGGCGATCTAGTTTATGGCAGATTTGGTACTGACCTGGGACTGAACTGGTTTAGCGAAAGGATTAGGTCATTTGAGATCCTCACTGTATTTATGACTGAGGCTTGAGGCAAAAATAATCTGAAATACATTAAACAATGAAAATGAGCATTTACAAGGAAAGGAACTTAGCAAGCCTAAAATAAAATATATAAAACACACAGAAATCCAGGACTCTATAGGAAAGGAGACCTAGAAGAAAAGGAAAGTTCAAAGTGATGTACCACAAAAAGTGACACACTAAGCTGAACGTGCTGTGGATTCATAGCAGTGTCCTACTCGAAGATTATAAAAGCCTGAGATGAGTCATGTCACATCTATTTCCAGTAGTCATATTAACTTTGACAGTGATCAAGAGTTTTGTGGCATAAATTTAAGCAGTTTGTAGTGAGTGCATATTGCCACTAATTTCAATTATCTGTAATTCAGTGGAGTGAAGGGAGCCAATGTCAGTCCTGTAAATGATCTGCTAAGGAAGGTTACAGACCAGAGTTTCTGGCCCGGTTGTAGTTTGGTAAAGCACAACTGGTGCAGCATGAGCTGTCATCTGCTGAAAACAGGAATGTTAGACCCTGAAAGTTAGTGGGATCTCTATAAAGTGCCAGGTATAGCAAAGGAGATAAAGCTCCACATCACACTTAATGTAGTGTAGAGCCATGCACATGGCCAGCACTTTGTGAGAATGAGGCTTTTTGTGTCTCAAATTGGAAACCATAGCTGCAGACAACAGCATTGTTATGGAAACTGTCCCTATATCTAGGTGTTATTATCATTTAGAAAGACACACATTCAGAGTAATGGGAAACATCTCCAAATCCCAGAAAGGGTGGTGAAAAAGGGCACTGAGAAGGTGTCAAATTCATCAGCCATAGCAAGCTGATGATCAGGCATGATCTGGGCAGAACGCATGGATTTAGTGCTGCTGGTAAACTCTTGTGCTGATACTTCAGGATGATCCCTGGATTAATGCTAAAGGTGCCAGAGAGACTCATTTAATGTTGGCTGAGGAAGGCAGTGTTAGAGGTGTCTTTCTGAGTGTCTCTCTGCCCTCCAGAGATACTTACAAGCCGGTGTTGTGCTCAGCCTTTTACGACACAGAGCTGAGGAGTCTGTGACACTGAGGATGCCATGATCAGCAGATGGCACAACTTTTGGTGATTCTCTCCCTCTTATGTGCTGGATCACTTCCCACCAACGGTACAGACACCACCACTTGAGAAATCACCGCAGAAATAGCACTTTGGGAAAGAGTTTGGACTTCAAATCATGGCAGATCTCCCATGGTGGTGGTAGGTGTTATTTTTGTAAAACAACAGCTGCAAAGGACTATTCAGTGCTTGTTTTCTGGCAAAACTTATCTCCTAGCTCTCCTCCACTGGGTTGTGTTACAGTCTTCCCAGCTGGATGAAAGATCTTTATATTCATGAAGATATTAAGGTCTTTGAAAGCAGTCTTCAATTTGGTCTTGCATTCCTCTGTCAAGCATACTCACTGCAATGGTGTTGTAGCAATTTGAGATGGGGTGGGCTTTTTCCTGAATCTGTTTAAAATGAAAAACTGAGGGAAGATATCCCAGTATTTAAGGTTTTAGTGTCCTACTCTGGAAGGGTGCGTTCAGTCACTATCTCTGCTTTGGATGTAGCCTCTGGAGGGAAATGGCAATTTCTTTATTTCTGCTTTGATCAACTTTGGCTGTTTAGGGCTTCTAACATGTCAGCAAAGGAGAGGTAATCTGTGGAGGCTGTTGTGCATTTAATAGGCCCTTGATGCAGGTTAAAGAAGGCTGTATGTCAACGAAGGTGCTTTGGGGTTTTCCCTGGGAAAGGGAGGACTGGATTACCCTGAAATGAAAACTCCTCCATGAATCAGAGATCTTTCCCTGTGTCAGAAATTGGTTAATAACCAGTAATTTCTGACGTTCACATTATGGGTTTCGTGCTATGAAATAGAGGCCCCTACAGTTTGTTCTGAACTAAGCATGTCTTATACCTTTCTGCCCCACTTCTTCAAATTTCATTAAACTTTGTTAAGGAAGCCAAACACTCAGTGTTTCTATAAACAGGCACCTTTTCATTATCCTTGTAGAGGGTGAAATGCAACAATTTGCTGCAATTTACACTTCTAGGGATGAGGCAACCATAAAATATATTAGGATATAGGAAGATGCTTGTTGAAAAAAGGGAAGGTACTGTGAAAGAATATGCCTTTCCTTCCTTCCCATTTTACCTGTACATTCTCATCCCTCTTTTAAGCATTTCCATATCCTCTGTTCAGTTGCATGTGCCTCCCTCTAGCTGATTCCCTCTTCCCTGCTGTAAGCACAACTCTCACCTTGCAGTTGCTACTTCAGATTCCAGAAGGAAAGAGTTTATCCCTGAGTTCTCCTTGCTTCTTGGCTTTGTCGGCTCTTCCTCACTTTCAGGATTTTCTCTCATGTTTCAAGTGAGAGACCTCTGCTTTTTAAAGTGTGAAGGCACTGGCAAAGCTGGACACATCAATCCTCTGATTATTTACAGGTCAGGTACAGGACAGGCAACAGCAATCTGAGATTTCCCATGCTGCTTTACACATCACTGACCTCTGCAATGACCCATATTTTTACAGAGGATAAGAGGTAGTTCAAACTCTGCATTAGCTCAGCCCTTAGCCCACAGAATATCATGTGGGATGGCTCAAATATGCCAAATTGTGTGTTGTGATTAAGTGGAATGGTCCATGATCTATTAAGATCTGAGCAAATTATGCCACATTAATTAAACATAGGCTCTGGTTGAACCTAAGCCACAGATGGCATCCCACAGATGGAATGCCACTCTTGATATTCAGAGAGCCACTCAGCCCTTTAACTTCAGATTGTGCTGATTAGTAGAGCAATTTATTTTAGGTGCAGCTATTGGCCTCTGCTGAGGAGAGTGCTCTTAAATGAATATCACTGACAAGGGCCCAGTATACAGAAAAAAAGGTTCAATGTGGAGCAGGGATAATGGAAGCTTCAAAAGTTATCACCCGTTCTTCCATCTTGGCCTTTCAAAGCATCAGGAAGGGAACTGGGCACTGAGTTCACACTGATGTTTGGCAGCATTTGGCTATTTTATCAATTTAAGTGCTAGTTTTTGGCTGATTATAGCAGTGATCTGTTGGAGGATCTAATGGTTAGGTCTTTTTATACTGAATGTGGAGCTTTTGCGTAACAGAAACATTTACCCTTGATGCCGCGTCCTAAAATCATCCCTGTCTCTCCCTCCAGAAGGCTCGAGTTATGGCTCACTAGGTTTTGTGTTGTCTTTTTGGCAGTGCTTGTGGGAAAGGTGCATAGCAGGGTTTTTTCACAGGAACGGCTACTGGTGATAACCTAGAGTGGGCCCCATTCTGTTAAGCACTCTGCATCCTCTGTGCCAAGGAGGGGAAGGATTATACAAAATAAAATTTCTTACATCCAGTCATGTGGAAACCGATACGTGGATATGGAATGACTTTTCCAAGGTCACACAAAAAATCTGCGGCAAAGCTAAGACCTAGCACAAGACAGCCTGAGCTTTAGGCCAGCACAATAATGTCAATTATAATTATTAATGTCAAAGAAGGAGGAGGGGAGACTAGAGGAATATTTCTGCAAGGATGTGGATGGCAGGGAATTGTTTAACACTTTAAGGCATTCTGACAATGTGTGTAAAGGTAAAGGTGGGATTCTAAAATCAAAATTGATTTCTTTTAAATACACCATCTTATTTCTAACATTAATTTTTAGTTAGAGAGGTGGGAGGGAATTTGCTATTACTGTCTTTGAAAGAAGCCATCCTGTTACATCAGTAATTACGAGCAGTGCTGGAAAGGCTTGCAATCTTTTTCTTCATCTGCTTCAGGGTCTCTGTTTTAACTGTAGGTGGGCAGGCTTGCCTGAAAATGTAGTGTTTGTCCTGATAAAGGTTCATGTCCAGAAATAAGTTGAAGGTAATTTGGGGATTCTGGTGTGGGTCCTGGCTGGCTTTTGTGTCAGACCTGGCCTGTGTCTTCCAGATCTGTTGCTAAAGCCAGCACTAAGCAATAGCCACCATGACATAATGTCATAGCTCCTGGAGGATTGAAGAGAATGTTAGTGCAAAGCCTTAGCAAATCTGGAAGCTCACCTCTTGGAATAAGAAGGATAAGAGGAACCCAATGCTTTTGCAACTGTGATGTGAATGTCTCTGTCTCCCTGTAGCCAGCAGTGAGGAACAAAGTCCTTGGGGACAAGTTGCCACATGTCATGAAAGAGACATGAACTTAATGTTTGGGACAAGTCATGGACTACAAAAGTTGGAGGGCGGGGCGTTGGAAAAATGATGCTTTCCGCTGGTCCCTTCTCTCCACTGACAAATTTGGACTCTGAAACAGAAAATTAAGACCCACAAATTTAGAGCTGTGACGAACAAAGAGCAATTAGTTTTAAACCTTTGTCCTCTTTAGCTGAAGCATATTTAATTTCTTTCATGTGGGCTGTGGTTGTCCTGGGAGTGCTTTCTTTGTAAACAGCTGTGGGGAGCACTGGCTTTCTTTAGTGCAGCATCTGCAGTTGCTGCTTGCTTGGCCAGTAATAGAAGGCTGTGGCTGAGCATTTGTTCGTCATCATGTGCTGGCTCCAAGCCATTTCCAGGGTGGATCTTTGTCCAGGACTGCTCACAATTTGCTCCTCGGCAGTAAAGTCTGTGATAAACTTGCTGGCCTCTTCATATTTCATTGGACTTGATTGAAACATAGATGAAGTTGTCTTGGGCAGGGGCTTCACATACAGCCTACTGAGAGGTTTCTCCAGAGCACTTAAAGTTACTAGCAAAAGTACCAGGGTGCAGAGCTGCACTGGGGCTACAGGCTGCAGACCTGAAAATTGAGCTGGAAGAAAGAATCTCTAGTTTCATAGTTGGAGATGTCTTGATATCAGTGGACAATTTAGTTCTCCCTCAATTTTCTGGCTGTTTGGAGGATTTCTTGAAGTCAGAGCTATGAACTTCTGCAGCTGGTTTAAAAAAAAAAAGAAGTGGAAAAATATGTTTCAGGAAAAAAAATATTTTTCTTTCTACAGGAAACTTAGATTTCAAGTTTTCATTCATATTCCAAATAAAACCTGTGAAATGTTTGAATTCCTAGTAGTAGGGAAATATTAAGTTGCAACTGGTCCTGAGTGGAACTGCACTTTTCCACTTTCGCTTTGTCCTCCTACTTATTTCTCATTTTCATCTGGAATTTTTTAAATCAGAGCTAAATGAGTTTGACTAGATGATTTTCCCTGCTTTACTACATGCCTGCAGTCTTCTAGGAATCCATTAATCCCATGTATTTTGAAAGATGTGTTTTCTGTCAGTATGTTTCTTTGCTGTGATAAACTGTTGGGGTGCTCTGCTAGGCTCGGTGTTCTGAGCCTAGCAGTCCTTGATTGAGTCCTTGACTGTGGTCAACCTGAAGTTCTGCCAGGAAAGTAAAGTTATTCAGACACTGTTAGTTAGCTACTGGAGTTTTGCCCTGATATATACTGAAGTCTATGGAAGGTTCTTCTGGTTTTATTGCTTGTATAATTAGAACTAAGTTAATTATTTACAAAATATGGAACAATCCTTTTTTTTTTTGGCTCTCCATAATTTCTGAATATGTAGTTTTCCACGCAAGCATCAGCAAAATTTACTTCAGACTATATTGGTTTTACTACCAAGGATATTTTATATAAATTCTCATAATAGAGCTTCCAATATAAGACTTAGCCATCTATTCCTTTGGAGAGCATTTCTTGTGCTTTCTTCCCCAGCTTGATAATATTTGTCCATCTCTCCCTCCCCAGTAGTGTGCTGTTGGTGTAGCTGGCTTTTACTAGTAATTACAGCTTCCTTTGGGTTGTATTTTACAAGACTGATTCTGTAGATAAGGAGTGGTGAAAATGAGAATGCTGAAAAATTTTCCTTTGGAAGTATTACTGTGTTTGAGAATTGTCACTGTCTACTTGTCTTGATATGATGAGAGCCAGTGTAAAGGACAATGGGAAAAAAACCCAGATTTATTTAGAAGGAGGAGATAATGATACGGAAGGGAGAGTTAGTCCTTCCAGTGTCTCATCAGAAAGCTCCTGAAAACTTGGAGAAGCCAAAGTCTACCTCCTTTCCATTTTGAAGTAACTATCTTCATGAAAAAAACCCCACCCAGCCTGTCCCAGCTCTGTTGATAGAAAAGCTTATTGATTATTTCCCTGTATTCATAGTGCCCTTCCTGACCCTACTTAATTTAGATCCTATGTGGGCACTTATCTTTGTGGTCACTGTGGTTTAGTGTTAGTAACTGAAAAATGATACACAGAATCCTGGAGTCTTTACAGGCTCACAGCCTCAGAAGCCATTAGGACCTATCGTGTTTGGTCACCATCTCATCTGTCCTGTCTCAGGATGGATAAGCTTCCTGTTGATATGATTATATCCACCAGGATATCATTATGTTGTTGGAAAGAGACTTTCTACATTTATGTCTAAGGGCATATAGTGATAGTACAAGGGGGAATGGCTTTAAACTAAAAGAGGCTTAGGTTGGATGCTAGAAAAAAANTATATAAATTCTCATAATAGAGCTTCCAATATAAGACTTAGCCATCTATTCCTTTGGAGAGCATTTCTTGTGCTTTCTTCCCCAGCTTGATAATATTTGTCCATCTCTCCCTCCCCAGTAGTGTGCTGTTGGTGTAGCTGGCTTTTACTAGTAATTACAGCTTCCTTTGGGTTGTATTTTACAAGACTGATTCTGTAGATAAGGAGTGGTGAAAATGAGAATGCTGAAAAATTTTCCTTTGGAAGTATTACTGTGTTTGAGAATTGTCACTGTCTACTTGTCTTGATATGATGAGAGCCAGTGTAAAGGACAATGGGAAAAAAACCCAGATTTATTTAGAAGGAGGAGATAATGATACGGAAGGGAGAGTTAGTCCTTCCAGTGTCTCATCAGAAAGCTCCTGAAAACTTGGAGAAGCCAAAGTCTACCTCCTTTCCATTTTGAAGTAACTATCTTCATGAAAAAAACCCCACCCAGCCTGTCCCAGCTCTGTTGATAGAAAAGCTTATTGATTATTTCCCTGTATTCATAGTGCCCTTCCTGACCCTACTTAATTTAGATCCTATGTGGGCACTTATCTTTGTGGTCACTGTGGTTTAGTGTTAGTAACTGAAAACTGATACACAGAATCCTGGAGTCTTTACAGGCTCACAGCCTCAGAAGCCATTAGGACCTATCGTGTTTGGTCACCATCTCATCTGTCCTGTCTCAGGATGGATAAGCTTCCTGTTGATATGATTATATCCACCAGGATATCATTATGTTGTTGGAAAGAGACTTTCTACATTTATGTCTAAGGGCACATAGTGATAGTACAAGGGGGAATGGCTTTAAACTAAAAGAGGCTTAGGTTGGATGTTAGAAAAAAAGTATTCAAGGCCAAGTTGGATGGACCCTGAGCAACTCGATATAGTGGGTGCCAGGGGGGTTGGAACTAGATGCACTTTAAGATTCCTTCCAAGTGAAACCATTGTAGGATTCTGTGTTTCTACGGGGTGATGGAACACAGTGAGCCTTCATTACCACACAGCCAATTTCTGTGAGGGGGGTTGGAACTAGATGCACTTTAAGATTCCTTCCAAGTGAAACCATTGTAGGATTCTGTGTTTCTACGGGGTGATGGAACACAGTGAGCCTTCATTACCACACAGCCAATTTCTGTGAGGGGGGTTGGAACTAGATGCACTTTAAGATTCCTTCCAAGTGAAACCATTGTAGGATTCTGTGTTTCTACGGGGTGATGGAACACAGTGAGCCTTCATTACCACACAGCCAATTTCTGTGAGGGGGGTTGGAACTAGATGCACTTTAAGATTCCTTCCAAGTGAAACCATTGTAGGATTCTGTGTTTCTACGGGGTGATGGAACACAGTGAGCCTTCATTACCACACAGCCAATTTCTGTGAGGGGGGTTGGAACTAGATGCACTTTAAGATTCCTTCCAAGTGAAACCATTGTAGGATTCTGTGTTTCTACGGGGTGATGGAACACAGTGAGCCTTCATTACCACACAGCCAATTTCTGTGAGGGGGGTTGGAACTAGATGCACTTTAAGATTCCTTCCAAGTGAAACCATTGTAGGATTCTGTGTTTCTACGGGGTGATGGAACACAGTGAGCCTTCATTACCACACAGCCAATTTCTGTGAGGGGGGTTGGAACTAGATGCACTTTAAGATTCCTTCCAAGTGAAACCATTGTAGGATTCTGTGTTTCTACGGGGTGATGGAACACAGTGAGCCTTCATTACCACACAGCCAATTTCTGTGAGGGGGGTTGGAACTAGATGCACTTTAAGATTCCTTCCAAGTGAAACCATTGTAGGATTCTGTGTTTCTACGGGGTGATGGAACACAGTGAGCCTTCATTACCACACAGCCAATTTCTGTGGCATGTTTTTCTCCTCTTTCAGCATGGCGCTGCAGCAGCCATGTTTACTTTGTACTGAGTAAGCTCAGCTCCACACACAAAAGTCCTATGCATCCAGCTCTGGGCTGGAGGAGGATAAAGCCACGGATTGTGCTAGCCGTGCTCAAAGGCACTGAAGCGGAGCCGGGAGTCCAGGGGAGCTGAGGATTTGTTTAATGGTGGTGGATTTGGCCAGTGTGCCGGCAGGAAGCCAGCCTGGGGCACGGGCTGCCCGTGCAGGACGCGGTGCCGAGGAGAACAAGGAGCCTGTTATGAAGCAGAGCCCAGCAGAGAAAAGGTAGCACTGAGAGACTTCAGAGAGGAGGTTGTTTCACCGGAGAAGCCAGCCTGCGGCAATGAGTCCCGGGAGGCTGAATACACCCTCAGAGAAGGAGGAATGAAGCAAGCTGCTGAATGACACGACTCAGAGGCCACGCGGTTATTGGTTTGGAAGTATCCCCTCCAATGCAGGTCTCCCGAGGAGTGTGTGTGCCCAGAGGGTCTATACAGCCCTTAGCAATACCTTGGCTGGATGCTGTTAAATAAGTTTCTAAGAATCAGAAGACAAAGCATTATAGACTGGAGGGGCTGGGACTGCAATCCTCTGCGGCAAAGGACTCTTTCTTCCCCTGTCTGCGGGCTGCCGAGCGCAGCGGGGGCCCCGGTCCGTCATTAGAGCTTGCTCAGCGCCACTTCAGCCCACAACACCAATAGGATGGTTGACTGGCAGGAGCTTTGGAGGGGGAAAACGGCAATTATGAACTAAATGGAAAGGAGGTAATAATGGAAAAATGGAAGTTATAGAACGGAACTGACCACGGAGTGGAAAGGGACTTTGTGGAAGGACACAGAGAACAGCAGTAGAATGTGAATCATAAAAAGTGATGCCTGCCCGATGCTGGCTGTAGCTCCTGGATCAGATTGTGCTGGCCTTTTCTATCAACCTTTTCTCTGTGCTTTCACAAAAAAAGAGAGGTGGCACTGAGGGGAACTTGTTGCCGTTCCCATATTCTGCCAGTTCCCCTTCTTCCACCTGATAACAGCAGTGTACAAATACATCTAATTCAATTTTTCTGCCATTTCCTGAAGAAAGGTAGTTTCTATCAACTCTGAATTCTCTGGGCTGTCATGAGACAAAGTTAATACATTTTCAGTTCTCTCTAGACTGTATTTTATTTCATTTTTCCTTAGGAATATGTATTCAGTGACCCTTTTTGCTTTTCCACCAGAGATCTGATTACCTTATAGCAGTCAACATAGTTTTCTATGGGTATTTACCAAGCCATAAGAACTAGAGATTGAAATAAATCTACTTTATACTACTTCAGCTGCAAGAATGTATGTGAGACCCTATTTACTGTGAAATTAAACAAGGATAGATACCTGCTTACAATCCCTGGTGTGAAGCCAACAAATGTGTTTCATTACTACGGCTAGAAAGAAAAACATCCACTATAGAAATTTTTTTGACCAAAGTAAAAGAATTCAAAGTAGTAGAATGTTTTGACTTCTCTTATTAGACCAAAAACTGAAAGCAGGCAAAATAGGATGATTTCGTTAGAAGACCTTGGGTCATGTTCCCAAAAAAACTTTTCAAAAAACATTAACTTGCTCCATGTACCTGCATTTTTACCGAATATTTGAGAAAAAAAGCTTGAAATGATGACAATTATTCCCTTTAAAAAAAGGTAAAAGAAAGAAGACATAAAGAAGCCATTAGCTAACTGCTGTGTGTCAGCTGGTGAGCTTGATTAGCAGTGCGTTTTAAAGGGTTGTGCACTGTCATTATAGTAGTTGATTGTCCCTCAGAAATAAAATATTAGCATGCATCTGACTGCAGAAGTTCAATAATAATAGGAGATAGTGGTAATACATTGCAACCAGGGACAGTCAGCAGCAATAGCAAAGTGCTGCCTAATTGTCTGTTTGAGACCCATCTTGTCTCTCTTAATTTAGCCAGCTGCCAAGAAGTGCTTTTATGTTCTACTCCAGATATCTGCATTTGGATAGGCCCTCTGACTTGGCAGCACTCTGTCCATGTCTTCCTTAGCATAATCGTGAGTCTGAACTCTATCCAAAAAAGTCCTTCCTACTACACAAACTAGTTATACAAAAGCAACTGATAAGCCAAGGGTGTTGCTTTTTACATGGGCATGGGTTAAATAAATTAAAAAAGAAACCACAGTTTTAATTTTGGATGATGCTAGTTGGAATGACCCTCTCCTGTGGCCCTAAGTGCCTGATACATATCTGTACTGTGGACTCAGAGCAGAGGCTGTTGTTTGTGTGTTTGTGTTTGTTGGAAGTGGAGGAACAAAACCAGATGAACAGTGATAGGGTTTGCCAGTAAATGATTAATGTCCTGAAATCACAGATTTATAGAATGATTTGGGTTGGAAGGGATCTCAAAGACCTCGTTCCAACTCTCCTGCCATGGACGTGGACACCTTCCATTAGAACATATTGCTCAGGAACTGTGAACTCGTTGTTTCTGGTTGGTGTCCTGCTTAGCTTTCCTTCTACTTGCCCGTACATTCTTGGCTTCCCTAGCCCCTGGCTCTTTATTTTTTTTCTATTTTGGTCTTTTGGGTGTTGAAAGCACGGCTGGGCTCAGGGATGCAGGTTAGCTCTGCCACTCTCAGCCAGACAGGCATTGGCTCCCTCCTGTTGAAAACCCCTGTAACTGGTGGGTCCTGTTGCGAGACAGGAGTCATTATCACCGGCACAGTGTGTGCTAATGAGTCTAAATAGCTTGTGGAGGAAGCTCATGGCTTTCCAGCACACAGAGTGAGTGGAGTGCTGTATCTCATGCTATCAGCGTCCCCTTTGCTGGGTTTGGTTTGCTGAAGTGCACGTTTCAGTGGGAAAGGGAAGAAAAATGGATGGATTTCTAATTTCTTGACTGTTCCTTCCACAAACAACCCTTCCCTCGAGCCTGCAGATTTATCACAGCTGAGAGGGAAATCTGTGGCAGCTCCTTATTAAAATATTGGCAGCCTATTACTGCTCCTTACAAGTGATGCAGATGGATCACCGACTGAAGCAGTACTGAAAGGCAGCTCTGTCTGAGGTGAAACGGTCTTTGTCTATCACTGCTACCTGCACTTTTCCTCACTCACTAGAAAGCAGATTTTAATTTTTTTTTCTTTTATACTTTGCCTACCTCAGCAAATCAAGATCCTGAAAAGTTATTTCAGAGGCTCTCTTATCTTTTAGCAAATATCTATGGTCTGTAGCTGTCCTGACCTTGAATTGGTTACCCGTGCATTTCTCACATCAAGATTAGATTATTGCGACTGCCTCCTGACAGCCTGGCCTGATAAGACCCTGTACAATTTCCAGCTGGTGCTGAATGCTGCTGCCAGGCTCTTGTAATAGAGAGATGAGCTCTGCATTTTGCCTCTGTCCAAAGCGCTGTGTTTTTTGCCAGTTAAGCAATATATCGACTTGAAGAGTTCCCTGTTAAAGATGAGCTGCACTTTTTTATCCACACTTACACGTGTCTGTGCTTTGAGAAGTGAGATGAAAGCACAGGTAGCTGCGACACTGCCCCTTGTAATGGTGATAGAAAGGGCATTTGGCACCTGATCACGTTACTTGCCTTACTGACAGATTATTTGTGGCTCACCTCTGGACAGGATGGCTTAAGTCCAGCCTGTTTTCTCCAGTATCTTTTTAATTTCCTCACGTGATAGTAAAAACCTGAATTGGTATCAGCTGTGTCTGTAAGGTCCTGGCTACCCTGCCCTGCTGGCTGACACCTCCTGTGTTTCATAGAATGGGTTGCAGGAGCTGCTGCCGTTGAGGCTGGAAGCAGGAGGTGCTCTGTGGCCAAACGCAGCAGTTCTGTACCCTGCACTTCAGACCTAAGCTCACACACAGCCTGCTCGAGCAGACTTGTGTGGATCAGGAAGTGTCACATACCATACACCACGGAGTGTTACTGCAAACACTGTGAGTCTGCAGGAAACTACGAGGTGCCAGTTGAAAAATGAGTGGCAGAGGGGCTTTACAGGAGAAATAGGTGCAGGGAATGGTTAAAGTGTGCTATTGTGCATGATCTAATAAAACCCAAGGTGGGTGGAGGACTTCATGACTTCTTAGATAATCCTTAGACTTCTGAGATAATCCTTTTTTTTTCTGTATTTAAAAATATTTTCATCTTCTGTGATTGGTTGCGAAAAGGAAACTGTGTTTTGGTAATAAAGTTGTTGATGTTCTTGCTTGATTTTTTTTCTTAGAACCGTAAATTTTTACATCCTAGATATTTGAGACATACTGAGGAAGAGGAGGAACTGCAGGTTTTCACAAATAATTATCCTCCCTACCTCCTCCAAGCTGACCTCTTTCCTTCCTGCTCCAGAGACTATAAATAAGCCTCTTTCCCCCAAGTGGAGGGATTAACCCTTTTTCCAGTCTGCCAAGGGGAAGATGGATTTTCCGTCACCATAAACTTTCAAATATTTTCCTAAAAAGACATGTTCTGGATTAAATAAATGTTTGGTTGCTTTTTTTCATGTTTGTTTTTTTTTGTGTGTATGGTGTTTTTTTTCCCAAACAGTGGTTAGACTTAAAGGCAAAAGTAGATACTCCAGACTTTTCAATCTTTGATAACAATAAAATACCAATGATTGAGACAAGGTACATACTTCTCTCCGGTCTCTCCCTGGATCCAGAGGACATCCAGCCTTAACAGCTCTGAGCTAGAAGCTGTGTTAAATTCAATATTTCTAATCCATGATTGTACAGCTGCAGGTAGAATGAGTCTTCCCTGAAAATGAATTTTGCTGTCATATCCAAGAGGTTTCATGTTATTAGGTAATTTAATTGATATTAACTGGGAACTTTTTTACCCGCCATTAGCTGCAAAGATAAAAGTGAAATACCACAGGCTTCATGAAATCACTTTTTTCTCTTCAAAGTAATAATTCTGCAAGAGAGGAAGAATTTTATGTTACTTTTGTTGTTTGAATCTTAAGATTGGAGAAGGTGGTCAGTGTAATAAAGATCTGGGTCATTTGTGAAACTTAATCTCTTGAGATTACATCAGCCAACAACAGTGAGGTAGGGAGGAGTTAGTAAAAATTATGTAGGGGTGCTTTGCATTAACTTCCTTTACGCATCTTTTGCCAGCTTTTGTTGCTTTCACAATCCAGACTTCTCTTAAATATTAAGAAAAAGCAAAAAAAAAAAAATGCTTCTAGGCAAATGAGCTCAATCTGTGTCAAGAAATATGTTCACCAAGCATATGCACAGTACTCAAAATAGCTAATTTCTTTTTAGCAATGATAGCTCTAGAATGCCCTTGACCTTCCAAAGAGGAGGAATTTTTACTACTGCAGTATATAGGATTTTAATATTAAAAGAGGTTAAATAGCAGAAAGTGAAAAGCTCTTTTCTTCATTTTTCGTAAGAAGTGAGCTAATGCCAGCAATTTCCATGGCAACTACAAACAGACTGTCCTGTTCACTTCTATGTTATAAATAAAACAAAAATATTCTCTAAATAACATGCTGTGCCTACATGTATTTGCTATCACCATGTTCAGCAGACACTGGGAAATATTTCTGTACATATTTGTAAGAAAAGATTACAAGATTTATGCAAACTACATAGACTTGGTGAGATATATTCCTTTGAGGAAATAATAAAAATAACCTCAAAACAATGTCACCCTTTTTACTGCTGATGCTCTCTGAATTTTGTAAATAATTACAAGTCCAAACCCTATACCTTTCCAGCAGCCGGTGTAAATAATAAACTTGCAGGAGCATAATTTAAAGAGAAGCAAAAATAATTTTAAAAAGGGTAGGCGATGATTGGGACTTCTGCCTTTATATTTTTGATGGGACACATACAATGACTAGAAGTAGAGTTGTTTTGAGTTTTAATTTTGCACAGATTCCAGTAGACCAAACCTACTTTGCATGCTCTCGCTGCATCTTGTATTCTCTTCTGTTTTGTAATGCTAAAATAGAGCTATTTGATGTCACAGCAATTCTCTAGGTGTGGGCAAGTCTTCATCCTGCTCTTCTTTAGGTACAGGAAGTGTCTTTCCCCTGTGTATAGCTAGAGGGCTTAAACCAGGCTTTGAAGCTTGGAATAATGCACCAGAGCTTCTTGTGCAAGAGCAGCTCAAGAACTTTTCTTCAGCCCCAGCTGGCATTCAGGCAGAGGGCAGGGCCTGCAGGGCATCCGGGGTACCACTCACTGGCTGCACTGCTCTGGGTGTGGAGATCTACTTTTTGACTGTGGGGTGACCATCCCATCCATATGCCACTTCCCAGCCATAAGAGAAGGACTGGAAGATGTGAGAAGAGCTTTCTGAGGGAGGTACTGCCAATAAGCACTCCTCGAGGCTGAGGTGACCTTGGAGGAATAACCAGTACTGCTAAAAGCAGAAAGGTGCATTAGACTGAAGATCTCACTCTCCATAGGGTTTTTCCTGGGGCTGCCCTGTCCATTTGCTGTTTTTCAGAATTCATTGGTGGAATTGCTCACTGGCTGGAGCCATTGCCAACCTATTGTGCTTTCTGTCTGCTGGCTGAGTGTGGATGAGCAGATCACTTGACATACGGGCTTTTTTAAGCACTTTTAGTGCACTTTTGTCATGCCTCTTTGCACACCCAGCTTCTCAGGCAACATTGCATCATCATGTATGTGTGCTCACATATATATGTTGAGTTAGTGGGAAATGTAAATGCTGCAAAGCAAACTAGTTTTCACTAGTGCCATTGAATTATACCTAACTTAAACTAGAAAATTTGAATGATTGGCAAGTCCTTTTGCTGTCAGGCAGAAATCTCTAAAAATGCATTATTCTTCCCATGCAAGTGAATGTTTCTTGGGTTCTTAATCTCTTTATTACAAGGAGATATTAATTCAGGTTTGGTTAGTTGCATTTTTCTTTGCTTGTGTATATGTAAAGAAGGGCAGGTAGATATAGATTTATTTTTTAATCAGATATTTTCATTCTTTTAAAGCTTCCAAAGGTTGATCAGAGATTGTAAATACAGCATAATAAACACCTTGACAGACCAGTGAGGTATAATAGATTCTGTTTCTTAGAGATTTTTTTTTCCAGTTAAAATTGCAAGCAAGGTTTCTAATTAGAGCACAAATTATTTCAAGTGTATTTTGTTCTGTTAAAAATCTGTGTAGGGGACAGTGCTATGCTTGAATCAGAGCTGGGAATCCAGCCAGGAATGTGACCCCCTTGATCCCTCCATTCGCAGATATTTAAAAGCACAATTGAGGGTGAGGTGGAGGAGGAAAGTCTCCATTTTCTGTTATTGAGTGTTGAATCCTGCCTCATCCCAGGCTTGACTCAGCTGCCTCAGGTTTCACCTTCCCTTTACTTACACTGGAGATCCCTGCTATTTATACTTCAGATCCCTGCAATGCTCTTGAAATTATGCTGACGAGTTTAACTGTTTTTGTAGTGTCAGACATACCATATGCTAGTCTACGAGTTTACACTGATTTTTAACTAAAGGAATAGGAAGACAGCAAGGACCTCTGTTAGTACTGTACCTTCAGCAGGGATGGACCTTTCCATGTTGCTTGCCTGTGCCACATGAAGTTGCCATGGTAAGGATGATCACCATTTGGCCAAATTGGGGTCACTTTTGGAGGTCCATTAGGGATTCCAGTCCTGTGCCTTTGTGCAGAAGATGCTCAGTAGTACCAGTCTCAGCAGTTTGTGTGAGGTGGGTGCTGTCCTGATATCCCAGGCTGCCTGGGAAGGGGTAAAAGAGGGACAATATGATCTAGAAGATGGTTCAGGGTGTTATCCAGCAGACAGGTGTGCATGGGGAAAGACATTTCAAATGCTGCCTATACCCCATTCCACTCCTTGCAAACCCATTGTCAGGACCCTGAGAGGATTAATGAACCTTAATGTGTCTGACCAGCCTCACTTGGAACCTACACCCCTGTTAGAGACTCCATTTAATCTCGAGCCTGTACCTTGGGGCTCTGCAGGAGCTATGCTGTAAGTAAACTCCCTCCTTGGTGCTGTGTTGTCGGGATCTGCTCCATGGCTGGACATCCTGAATATACCTTGTAGATGTGCTTGTATTTGGCCTCTGTTTCTGGATGGACTTTGGACCCATGCTGTAGCTTTGTTTCTAGCCCTGCCTATGGTTCTGTGTCCATTTCTTCCTGATTGGCTGGACTCCCTGGCTGGCTTCTGGATCTGGTGCATCACCTGCCTGAACTTGTCTTGGACTATTGCTACACACCAGCACTCATCTCTGGCCACCATGTTCAAACTCTTTGGGACTGTGCCTGTTGGTGAGGGCACTGCTGGAGCCGGGGTTGCCATCATCTCCCAGGCTTCTGTGTTCCTGCCTGAAGGAACAGCCATCTCTTGCTTCTCCGTGACACTGGCTGTGGAGAAGTCTCTGCTCACATGATCTTCCCTCTTCCTCCCCATATGCCACAAACACCAGTAGAGCTGTGATGGCTGCATCTGACTTTCTCTGGACGTTGTGGGGGATGGGTGGCAATGTGGTGGCCAAGGACTGGTGAGAATGGTGAACCATTTTTCCTGATGTCTTCCTGGTATGTAAATATGACTACAAGTCAATCATATTACTCTATAAATACTGGACAGTACAGGGCCTCTTGAGCTCTTCTGCACATTAGTAGGCTGCACACTGGATCTCCTCTTGAGGGANACCTCTGTGGTTAACTGCATAGACCATCTCCACCACAGTTTGAGGGAGTATGAGTCTCAGATCTCAGAATATGGTTTTGCCTTCTCTCCTGGCATGGTCACTTCTCACAGAAGACTGAGCACCTGTTGGTGCCACTTGCCTTGGAGTCAGTGCCTCTGAACAGAAGGGTACAGACTGGGTTGTTCCTTCTTTGCCAGGTGATGGTGTGTAGTTAACCATTCCATGGAGTTCTCTTCTTTGCATTATGTGTTTGGGATGGGGAGAGTGGAGAGGACATCTGGTCCATTATTTGGGGAGATTTAAGTAATGTCTCATTTGGAATCAGGGGAAAGAAAAAAAAAAGATCCTTCAAGCCTCTCAGGTTGCTAAGAGACGAATGCTTCAAAGTTGAAAGCCTCCATGCATGCAGGGGATATTATCCTGGCAAATTGGACTTTCAAATCTGGCAGCAAGGGAAAAAGGTGATGCCCAAAAATAGAGGTCATTTAGGTGATTTGATTTCAGAGACATCTGTTGTCCTTCGCTTGGAGGGCAGGGGGCTGCTCCAGTTAGTGAACATATGTGACCACATTATGTGTAATAAGTTTACTTCTGAGTGTTTTGGTCCTGTGCTCACAGCTTGGCCAGGNTTGTACACATATAATCCTTTAGACTTAAAACCTTGACCAAGTCTAGGACTAAGTCTGGATCAAGCTGTACCTGAGCTCCCTTCTAAGAAGTTTTTAAGAGCACAGGGGAGTCCTTTCTGAACCTTGACTTAACATAAGGGTCTCCTGGACAATTTTTTCTGGCCCTTTCCTCTATACAGTAAATACTCAAGTGTACCCTGCTATCAAATCNTCTTCTTTCCAGCACAGTTAATTTTTAACTCCTCTTTTGTGTACAAAGCTTGATTATGTAGTCAGGCCATGTGTAGCACTTGCTTTGAAGCTCAGAACAGGTTTGTATGCAGATGGAGTGTGTGATCGAGTAGCAGTTTAAAGTTTTATACCCATGGGACCTGCAAACCTCCCGTGCAAGTTCCTTCCTGGGACTGGCACAGGAGGGTGAAGCACAGAGCCTGCTCATCTGTAGCATTCATGTCTGGAATAGCAGCTGCCTCCCTTCGTAGCTTCTCTGGCTGTGTAACTCTTCAATAGCACTGCTGTTGGTTGCCTGCCAAGTGAAACTTTAGGGAGGATGCTGTAAAGGTTGTGACCTCTTCTCTTTGTCGAGATTTAGACTCTCTGCATTGCACGGAGACAGGAGAGTAAATACTAACACTACTGCACTGCTTCTGTCACCAGCCCTGGGTGGTGCTCACGGCACAGTTTGCAGAGAGGTGCAAGCAAACCTCTGAGTCCCCTGTGCTCTCCTCAGTCTGTAAAATAGGCTGGGGTGTTGGCGTGTGCTCCAGACTGATGCTGGCCATGGTCCTCTCATTGCCGTTTCTGGGCTGCAGAATGTCCCAGTTGCACACTGCTTTACTCTTGTGTCCTGTGTCACAGCTGATCAGCTCTAAGGCTCATGTTTGCAGAACAGTGAGGTGTAGGATTTGGATCTGGGGCTTCCGAGTTCTGCAGTGCCCTGGGGGTGAAGTTTTGTTGCGATGGGGTTTTCATGTACTCTGATAAAGGATGCCCTTTATGGGACAAATACCTAGAGCTGTAGCTGATAGTGGTTTGACACAAAGCATTGGCAGTACCAACTGGTTATTTGGTGAGCAGTCTCAGCTACAGTTCACTGAGGGGTGCACCTGAGTGTGGTGTGCTTAATTTGAAAATACAGAAAGGATCCAGTGTCTAAGAGGTGTCAATGTGAATTCTGCCACTTGTGTAATATTGCACACCTGCATTAGGGATGGGTTTTGAGTTCAAAGATGTTACCTTGCTGAGTTCTGGCTCAAACAATCACCTTCAGACTTTTTTAAAGGTGCAGGAAATGACAAAACCAAATGTGTTTGCAGTATAAAATATAAAGAATTTAAAAATCATTGCATACTAGAATCATCACAGTTGGAAAAGAACTTTAAGATTACCATGTTGAATCATNAGAAATTTTTCCTAATGTCCAGTCAGAACGTCCCCTAGCACAACTTTTAGTAAATTTTTAAGATGTTGCCTGTGTCTCACGAACTCAGTAGCTTTGGAGAATGACCTGTATTTGCCACCTAAACTTGATGCTTTTCATTTTATTTTTTAAAGAGAACATAAAAGGTAGAAAAGGAGAAGATGCATGAACAAAAGGGAATAAGAAGGGAGGTGTGTGTGTGTTGATCTTTAGCTGGTGTTTGTGAATAAAGTTGAAACAGAGAGCTGATGTTGGAGGCTCTTCCCAAGACACTTCCCTTTCAAGATCAGGACAAAGGGTCAGGCTTCTCATGGTGGACCAGAAACCAAAGGAGAAGGTGAATATCNAAACATATCTTCAAGTGCCATGGTGACAAGTTTTTTGAACTCTTTCAGGGATGATGACTCTATTGCTTCCCCAAACAGTCTGTTCCAATGCTTGGCAATCCATTTCAGGAAGAATTTTTTCCTGATATCCAGTCTTAAACCTCCCCTGGTGTAACTTGAGGCCACTTCCTTTCATCCTCCCTGCTTTTAACATGGGAGAAGANTTTAGGTGAATTAAATCAGTCAATAAATTTCATCGACTTTTCTTCGCAAAATTGCACAAGAGGCTGATTTTAATTTCTGTTGGAAACAGTGCATGGCCATGTTCAGTCTCACTCTTGATGCTGTTGTTACTGTGCAAAGAGCTCTGCATTTTCACCTGGAGAAAACCAAAACATTCTAGTTTTCCAGGAAATTAATTCTTGGAGTCAAACTTTTGCGGTCTCTTTTCCAGCTTTTTTAATTTTTTTTTCTTTCCTCTGCTGTCTAATTGGAATCTCCTATTAGTGTGCATTCCTAATAGACTTTTCTGAACACAGGTCCTGAATCCTACATGGTAATGTAAAACCATTGCTCTGTGCTGTCTGTAACAGATGGGAAATGTAATCTTCTGGGTCCTGTGACAGAGTCTGCTCATTATTATATGAACAATGAGAGAAGAAA